>PVKC010040389.1:0-12379 GCA_004027635.1 Crocidura indochinensis | reverse complement strand
CTAAACTGGCAGGATCCCCACCCCTGACCCCCAGAGATGTATATCCTACACAGTGATTTAAGCAAGAAGTTCGCATCTGCTGCTGTCTTTCTTTTCTCTCTCATACTGATAACTAGCATGTCTTTCAGAGCATTTACATCCCTTTATTTTCTATCTCCCTTATGAGCAGCTTATGGACTAACAAAAGAGCAGCTGGGCAGAGGAGCAGCATGGGGGGCCTACATGATAATGGTGTCCTAATACTTCTCTGGCCGCTGTATAGTTGTGTGATCCCTGAAAATGAATGTTCTAACTTCTCAGAGATTCAGTTTGTAAGTGATATAATTCTAAATATAAAACTTCTTACAAATCTAATGTTCACATTTTCTTTTCACTGGGCAATGTTTAGCATCTACTCACTGTATGCTTCCATTTCTTTCACCTCTTCAACCTCATCATAGCATCCTTTGCAAGATAGGTGAACACTAGTTACTGCAATGAACACCTTCATTTTAGTACTTTAACACAAAAGAAAAGAGCTTTTTTCTATCTTATATTAAAGTTTAATGCAATATGTTCAGGATAATAATAGACTTTCTTCCATGAATCACAGGAACCTAGGGCACATCCAATCTATAGCACCCTCATCCCTAAGACTTCAGTGTTCTCTGCTCAGGAAAGATGAATAAGGAGAAGGAAGAAGTAGCACAGTGATTTCTGTCATCTTGGTCTGGAAGAGATAGGTATCACTTTTATGTTTATTTCACTGACAACAAAGAAAGTAGTCACTCAGAACAGCATAGGAGCCTGGAAAATTGCCATCTCCTTGTGAGAGAAGGTGGAAAATTTCCAGGTGACCCATACTACCACACCTATTTCTCCCTTGTTCCACTGCAAATATTCCCCTGTGCCCACCATACTCCTATAAGGCTGCCTCCATGCAGTAAGCAGAAGGATCTCTCAAGAGCCGGGGTTTTGGAATATTTTGCTTTCATATGAAGCTCTTCATATCTTTTCACTCACCTTGATGGAATCTAAAATCCTCATTTGACCCTAGGACATTAGGTACTTGCCTGGTCCCTCCTTCTTATCCCATCTATCACTCTGTTTTCACTCACTCCACTCCAGTCATATAGATCGTTCTATTCCTGGAATGGGCTAGACTTATTAATCATTCTGAGCCATTGTGCTTGCCCTGCCCTTGACCTGTGACAAACTTCTCACCTCTCATTTTATCCAGTCCTCTGCTAAAATACTACCTCTTTGAAGAGGCTTTTTTGACCACTCAGAGATGATCAAGGGTCAAAAATGTTTTATCCTCATCTCTTTAAAATTGCAGTTGAAAATGCTAAAATGGAAAAGCTACAGAAAAAAATGCAATGAGGGAAAAGGGAGATAACTCAAAGAGGTCAAGAGCATGCCTCACATACTTTAGGTCTCAAGTTCAATCCCTGGAACCTCATGACCCTGCCAAGCTCTATCCATCTAGTGTGGCTCAGATGGGTTTGGTGTCATTCAAGACTACCTGCCTCATTAACACCGAGTTTGGTCTCTGAGGCAGTGCTAAGCAGAACTTTGTGGGGGCTTTTGGCAGAAGTATTAAGTATGAAGGATTTCTGTGCTAAATAGCAAGTATTGAGAATGGGAATGAGTCCTTGATTTGGGCAAAAGAAGTAAGACCTTGGACATATATATTATTATATAAAATATATATGAACATATTTATATATGTTTAGTTTTTCCCTATAAAAACATGTTCTCCAAGATTATGGGGGCATGTTGACCTTTGAAAGGATAGACACCATAGAGGTTCAATTAACTAAGGAGTGGTGACACTGCTGGGAGCTTCCCCTGGCCACAGAAATGACCCTAGAGAACTCAAGAGAAGATTGCTAGAGTTTCTAGACCCTGAAAGAAAGTATAAAGCTATGGGGAAGCCCAAGAAGCCTGGAGCTACTCTGGATCCCTGAGAGAAAAGGAGCAGAACTACAACTAAGATACAGCAGGGAGCTGACAAGGTCACCACTATCAGAGAGGGGACTGCTGTGAGGAGATCCTGAAACTGAAATGAGCAGGGATGAGAGAATGCATACAATTCCAATCAAGAAGATATTCTTGGTGGTTGGAATGACAGTATAGTGACTAGGGTGCTTGTCTTGTGTATGTCTAACTTGGGTTTGAACCCTCGCTTCCCATAGGGTCCTCTACCAGGAGTAATTCTCAAGTATAGAGCCAGGAGTAATTCTCAAGTATAGAGCCAGGAGTAATCCCTGATTAATACTGGATGTGACCCAAAATTTAAAATAAAGTAAAATAAACTTGAAAAATATAATATTTTTTATTCTTTAACCCCCACTGCTGATTTTTTACTTTGCCTACTTTCACTATAAGACCCAGAGATTCCTGGAAAGGAATAGGTACTACACAAGTGGTAAAGGAAGGGAAGAACCTTTCAAACCATGGTCCACCCTTCTCTACCATGGGTTGAGAACCTGAAATCTGGTAGAACTTAATAGACATTACCTGTATATTTTTATTTTTTAAGTTTCTTAAGAAAATTATGCACAATTTATAAGAATATCTTACAGTCAACATAGCTACTGTCAGAACCTGTGACTGAAAATACAAGTTGTGAATACCTAATTTACAACTACAAGTTGTAAATACTGAAACAAGAATAGTTATAAGATTCTAGGATTTTAAGATTTGATATTAAACTGGTACACTGTATCACCATTTAGGAATACAGACCTGCTCTAAGAGATACGCCCTGATGCCTCCTAAGGCTTGAACATGATCTGTGAACTAAGAGGGATAGAGGAGTTAGCATAAGGTGTATGCTGGGACTAAAGATCTATCTTAAAATTCATAGGTTGAAGACTTAAGAAATAATGGTCTTATGAGGTTATGAGTGTCTGACCTCCATAATGTGGTTTATTAGTGGTTTTATAACAAGACTTTTTCTCTGTCTCTCCTTGTATCTTCTTTTACCTCTCTGTCTCTATTCCTGTCCCACCCCACCCCCCTCAGAAAAACATAGCTGCTATCTACATTGCAGAAAAAGCACTCTCATTTAAAACTGAGTCAGCAGGCTCCTACAATGTTCAGGTTACCAGGTTCCAGAACTATAGTACATAAACAACTCAGTACAAGAATTTTATTTTAATAACCTGGACACCAAAAAATGACCTAAGCCTCAAATAGGAAAGTATTTATCATCTAAATTTCTATCAATTCCCTTTATTGAACTAGTTCCATTCGTTTGTAATCCGAAACACACTGAAGAAAAGAAGACAAGCCAGAAAAAACTTAGTATACCCATTTTTATGCTTTATGTGTGGTGGCCTGCGTGTTGTGAGATAAGTGTCTATGAGGAATATACATGGAGGAATTTCAGACTTTCTCAAGAATAAACACCACCCCTCAAAAAAAACCCCTACTATTTACAACTGAACAGCATTGCCTCTGGATGAGAATTGACTGGGAAAGGTTATGAAGACATTTTAATAAATGTTTTTGGTGTAGTCTACATAGTTGTATCTACATGTCAATTTTTATGGATTTAACTATAATTTGTTTTGTTTTAGTTTCTTTTGGGGGACATCAGGAATCACTTCTGTCAGGCTCAGGAAACCATAAGAAGCCATAGTCTGAAGCTGGCTTGGTCACAGCTTCAGTAGACAAACACCCTACCCACTTTGCTATCACTCAGGCTCTTATGATTTGTTTTAATGTTTGTATAATTTCATTATGTTGTTTTAGGTTTTGTTCTCTTTGAAACTAATTCTGTGTGACTTACAGCATTTCATGTATCTAAAAATTCAGTCATTATGCCTTTGCTTCTTGCCTCTGACCAATTTTCTTTGTCTTCTGAAATCATAATCACACATGGCAGAGTATAGAAAACCAAAGGGGAACCCCACAGGATAAGCTGTCTTTGTGCCTTTCAACCCAATTTCTCCTGTGCCTTTAGGAGCTATTACATATCCAGGCCTTCGCTGCACGACAGAAGGGTTTTGCTTCCAGATCAACCAAAGACACTTCTCAACATTTGCTTCAAGGGTCAACTCAAATCCCTAGAAACTACTTCCCAGGTCTAGGCAAGCTGTTTAAGGAGAAGGCTCTGCCTCCCAGACTATGTTTAGCTCCTGCCTCCTTGTGAAACCATCTTATCTTCTTTTTTGAAATTTAGTCTCATTATGTCAATAAAAACAATATTCATATATAATTGTATAGTTAAAACTAACTTATCATATAGTTTTAATAAGCTAGTGTTTAGCATAAACATAGATAAATATCTCAATTTTCCAGATGTAATAAGGGTGGCTCTGAGCACTTTCCATGTGCCCAGTGCAGTGGAAATGCAGTGGAAACATGATCATTGAGGTGCTACACACCTGGGTGGCAATACCACTTCTTCATTCAGCAGCCTCTCACTATGTGATAAGCAGGACTTATGCTCGATCTGACACCAGTGCAGAGTCATGGGTTGATCAGTCTTTGTTTTACCTGATCTCCCAGTTTTATATTTATTAATGAAGCAACAATATGAGAATAAATAAAATGAGGGCAAGATTGAGGAAAGGAAAATAGGGCAAATGTATACTCCAATCATGATAACATTTTAATTTTATTTGGATCCCACACTTTTCCTTTCTTCTCTTGAAATGGTATCCTGGTTGTCTTCTCATGTATGATGGCCTGGTTGTTGTGAGATAAGTGTCTATGGATTATACATGGAGGAATTTCAGACTTTCTCAGCATTCCCCCTCTTGATCCCCTTCCTATAGCCTCCCCACAGCTTCAAGATAACGAAAGACCTCAGGATTGCTTGTATGTTTATGGAGTGTGATGTGGGTATATGCATACTGCTGAAAGAGGGATTATATAAGGACTACACAGCAACCAGTGAGTCTATGAAAATCTTTGCTTTAAACTGCTTTATTGAAGTCCAGGAGAAAATGGAAGATAAAGACTCCCTGGTGCCTTCATTTTCCCAGACATTCATTTTCCCATATTTTTAAAATTTCACTAAAAATCAATTTCACAATCAAATCCATGGATCACTGAATGCTAAGACAACCATGGATCTGCTAATGATGCTATTTATAGTTTAGTTAATGCATATGCATAATAAGAAAACTTTATTTATAGAGATGAGAGATGATTAATTTAATATTGGGAGCAAAAGAGATTTACAGTCTGAAAAATGTAATTGCTTTTTGATATCAATTAAAGGACTGTTTCCAAAATCGATATAAATTTTAAAGAATAGCATGAATCTAAGTGAATGATAAGTAACTTAGAAGCAATTTAAAATCTTACAAGGAACAATTCTCTTGAGCCTCATGAAGGGCTTTATGGACCTTTGAGAACTCAGGTAAGATTCTGTAAAACTTGCATTGATTTTAATGTAAAGAAAAGCTTGCACACACCACTGACCCATCACTTGTATAATGCCATAAAAACTGTACTAGACACAGAGCTCCAGAAGTAGTGAATTAGAAAGAATCAGAGCTTGGGGAAGGTGTCTTAGAAATAGTTTGGAATCAGACACAGCTGAAGTCAGACACAGCTGCTATGCCTGAGGCAATTCAAAGTCTTCTATGGGGTGCAAGGAGGAGAATAATAGACAGCTCCTCCTCCCACAATTGAGCAGTGAAAGAGCGGGGAGTCCAAGACATACTAAAAGGCCAATGAGTGTAATTTTCTCTCTTTAAAATTGTTTGGATGTTAGGGCCGGCGATGTGGCGCTAGAGGTAAGGTGTCCTTGCAATCACTAGCCACGGAAGGACCCCGGTTCGATCCCCCGGCGTCCCACATGGTCCCCCCAAAACCAGGGGCAATTTCTGAGCTCTTCGCCAGGAGTAACCCATGCGCATCAAATGGGTGTGGCCGAAAAAAACAAAAAAAAATTGTTTGGATGTATACTTTGGGTGGACAGGAATGAATAAGAAGGAGATTGTATTCAAGGAAAAAATGTAGAGGGAATTCTGATTTTATTAAAAATATCAATGCTATTTCCACTGGGGTTGCAGTTGGGGAATCTTGCAGTGTGGTGCCACAGGCTTGGCCAGAAGGCCAAGGAAAACTCCATAAAGACGAATGCTTAGTGTTGTGGTCTGTCCAGGAAGAAGTGACTCATTTTTTTTTTTTTTTTTGGTTTTTGGGTCACACCCAGCAGTGCTCAGGGGTTACTCCTGGCTCCATGTTCAGAAATTGCTCCTGGCAGGCACGGAGGACCATATGGGGCACCGGGATTCGAACAGATGACCTTTTGCATGAAAGGCAAACGCCTTAACTCCATGCTATCTTCGGGCCCCAGAAGTGACTCATTTTGCTGGTGCAGGTGGGCAAAGGCTCAAGTCAGTTGGATTCCCAGAAGCACTGACACTAACCATAGTAACACTGAATCTGAAGGTTAATGGGCCCGGGTGTGGAAGAAGGTCATTTTATAAAGATAGATCCTAATTCTAGTGAAAACATTTTATAATAAGCATAAAATAGATGTATCTCATGATTAAATATTTAGTTGTGGAGTAAAGCTTGAACTATCCGTGAGTTTTTACAACTTATAAAACCTCACTTTCTATTAATTTAATTAAACTTAAAATGGAAATAATAATTATACGTTATACATATCTTATTAGATTTTCAGGAGGCTTGATTGAGAGAATTTAAGTAAGTATCCTGGAGCAAGGTTTGATTCATCACGAATATGGAATCATGACTTAGTTGGAACAGTCAGTTTAATTCTTTCAATGGGTTATCAACACAATCAATATGGCTTCACCAGCATGACAAGAAAGTATGTGCTGCTGGTCTGGAGTTTTGAGCAAGAGATTTTGATCTATATTTTGTTTCCCTCTGGGACACGCAGAATAGGAGTTGTATTGATTTAGAACAAATTTAGATAAATTCCATTGGTTCAGAAATTGATGTTATATGTGTGCTGGCTTGTCTACCATTAGAATATTGCCAGGAATAAATCAGTATCATCTAGATATGGAGAAGGTACACAAATGAATTCTAAAATAGTAGAAGCCATAAAGAGCCAGCTACTACGCTAGAGACATCCTTACTTCTCTGAGCTGACATAATGAGGGGTTAAATTATTACATTCTGTGTGGGCACCCTGGGCTAGTCATCTTGCTTTGTTCTACTTCGAGGACCTCATTAGTGAAATGGGAATAATTATAATAGGTAATTCACAAGTTTGTGGTAAAGATTAAATACATGTACATAGAACGTATACAGAAGCTAATAACTGCTGCATATTTATTAGATATTATTAATAATACACAGATTAAGAGCCTTAGGCCCAAGAGTGTCTCCACAGAACTAACTGGTGGTGGGAGAAACAGACATGGAAATTCTCAAGTCTTTGTCTCTGGTTTTTATTCCTATTCTAATAACATCACTCACTTAATTCAGTATTTTGCAGAAAGCATTTAGTAAAGACCATCTGTGGACCTAAAAATGTGCAAGATATTGTAAGGAACACACAAAGAGGTGCAAGAAGCACCATATATTATTTCTGTAACTAAAAAGCTCTCCATTCAGAAATCCAGGCAAAGTATACTTTCCTGGTGTAGATACACGGTATTTTTATTAAGTCAGGCAAGGAGAAGCAAGACTTTTTCATTCTTAAGTGATCATCCATGGTGACTTGAAGGGTATTTCAGGTGAGGGGACCAAAAACCAAATCAGAGAGATTTGACAGTGTGATGAGTTGGCTGAAGGAGTGATGAAGAGAACCATTGATCTGGAAACACTGCTTAGTTCAAGGGGCTCCTATAGTTAGCATTGTGGCAGGGATTCATCTGGTGCTTGTGATTCATACTAGTTGTTAAAACACTGAAATATGCCCACATACTATTATTGATTCATAAACTGTCCCTTCACCCAGAAAATTCACCCAAACTCCAAACTGAAGATTATAATTCATAATATAATAGTATTTTATTAATTAATATTAATACTATTAATATTATCATAGGCAGAATAACAGGAGGTCTTCAGAGCTAGTTTGCTCTAACTCTAGGGCCAATGCTCATGTTGGGCTGTCAGTAGAAAGTCACCCTCGTCATATATTTAGAGAAGATTTTGTAATTCCAGTTAAGGAGATTGTACTTTTCTTCTTGTGACCAAGAATATCCATTTACAATGTGCTGCTTTTATGAAATTTTCTATATTGTGCAAAAGCACAGCAGGGCAAAACCTCCTCCTGCAAGTGGCCCACCTACAAGAGCAATAAGCATAGTGACCCTTCCCTCTCTCCTAGGATTTCCTGTGAGCTTTCTATCAACCATGCAATTGATGCCAGCACTTAGGGCTCCACACCAACCCAGGACAAAAGAACTGCTCAACTATTCAATTTTGTCAATGTCATGGTTAAACAGTCACTTCTTGCACTTATCAAGAGGGTTGTTAAAGGCCACTCTGAATCTGGCTCTAACTCTTGCTGTGTCATACATATTGTTGCTGTATCTTGTCAATTCTTTTTCAACTTTCTTCTGACGGTCTGCAGAAGGAAATGACTCCAAGAAAATGTGGATGTACTTGATAACGGTTTGAGAAAGTTCCTCTGAGGACAAATTGGAAATTGATTTCCAATACTTTTAAATTGAAACAAAGAAGTGCTCCTTGCTTTCTTTAAATTTGTCTGAATAATATTATCAAGGAGGTTGATTATATTGGAAAATTTGATTGATCAGAAACAGTTATTTTAATTTAGAATATGCAAAGTCATATTGGTCAAAAAATCATTGCCCAGTCTTGTACTTAAGCAGATAATATTATTCTTTGTTCTTATATCTGTAGATAGTTATTGACAAAAATCTGGATTTCCAAACTGTTTAATTTGCTTCAGTTTAGACTCAAAGCATACAAATTTTGTTATTTCTTTTTTTTCTACTTTGTGTTCAGGTATACCAATGCATTTGAAGAAGTACAGATATAACATTCTGGCAAATCCTTAAAGAATTACTAGAAAAGTTGACCCAAAATTTCCTTTCAGATAAACAAGGATGCAAAGAAGTAGATGAAGTAGGTCACAATTTATCTTTTATTTATTTATTTATTTATTTTTGGTTTTTGGGTCACACCCGGCAGTGCTCAGGGGTTACTCCTGGCTATTCACTCAGAAGTCGCTCCTGGCAGGCACGGGGGACCATATGGGGAACCGGGGAATCTAACCGCGGTCCGTCCTAGGTTAGCACAGGCACCTTACCTCCAGCGCCACCACCCGGCCCCTTATCTTTTATTTTTATTCTTGCATTTTCTTTTATGGTTTCTGTCACCATTCCAACCCCAGTCCTGAGCTCCTCAAATATCTTCAGCTGTGCTTCTCGTACTGGCTCTCATTTTTTTTATTTTTGTTAAATATGCTCCTGAGTTCAATTAGAGTCTCCTTGAGGTCTTTGAATTTGTGTTCCATAAAGGTATCCAAAGAAGTGGCTGATAACTGTGACTTTAGCAATGGCAACCTTGATTTGAATCTTTAGCACTGTGTGAGTACCCTCAGGTATCACTCCTAAGAAACAAGGCAGTATTGACTAAAACTCTTGAACATTCACCCCCCAAAGCTGGCCACAGGTTTTACTTGATAATTTTTCTCCAACATTTTACTCTCATGAGACATGGTCCCTGCTGAATCCAATATTGGACCGATAAGAAAAACCATTGTTGTCAAAACGTAAGTTGATTGCCTGCTTAAATGTATGACAGTGAGTGTGTCTTTACACACTTACATGCAGTAAAGCCAAACTTGACAATCTGAAAGGTGCCAGGCAGCATGTTTGGGTGCTCCAGGGATAAGCCTTTCCAGGTAGGAAGCATCTCAGTTAAATACTCCAGCCTGATATCAGGCAGCCTTTATTTGAGTCCTGATTATGTTCTTAATTTTGGAATGAAATCGGCAGTCTTTGGGTGTTTCTTTGCTTCATAGTAACTAATCAACATGAGGTTTATGTAGGCTGGAGCATAGTACAGTGGGTTTGACGGTTGCCTTGCACTCGGCTGACCTGATTGCATCACTGGCATCTATGGGTGATGGATACTCTTGAGTGCAGAGCAAAAGCATCTGGGTGTGTCCCCCCAATTTTTTTAAAAGCGACTCAGGAAAGAGAACCCAAAAGATAGAAGTTATTGCTGGATAGGTCTTCTTGCAGAAGGGGTCCAATATTCTAGTATTCTGACATTCATTTTCTTGATACTCTTGTGAAACTCTGTTTCACAAAAACCTCCTTACTTTTCTATATGTGTCTTGAAGATTGCCATAATCTTGAATCAAATTTCTCATTTGAGAGATGTGCTGATGCAGGAAAAGAAATGTCCCACTAGGGGCTGGGATCAGCTCAGACCCAATTCCCCTTCCCACAGCTATGGTTCTTATTGTCTTCACCTATTAAATCAGCATCCCCGTATTTTGTCCAAGATGTCTTAATCAGCCATTCCATCTTAGACCTTGAAATCTTTGAGGATGTGGTTTCACTGTTTCCTTTTTGTCTATATTCTTGATGCTTTATTTGTTATCTTACTGAAATTTAAACAACTTGATTGAATCTAAATTCAATTTTTTGTTTCATATGCATTATGAGTATTTTCTCCCAGCATGTGGCTTGCCTTTTTGTTTTCTTAATGATATTTTTCAAAGAGCAAACGATTTTTATTTTAAGGAAGCTGGAATTTTTTGTGTGGTTCATAATTTTTTATTTTAAGAAACCTGAACATATACACAGATAACACAAAGACACTCACTTGCAGTGTTTTTCCTTAGAAATTTTCTTTTTCTTTTTTTCTTTTCTTTTTTTTTGAGATTTGAATGTAGTTCTATATCCATTTTAGAGTCCATTATTGTGTATGGTGTCAAAGAACTATTAATGGTTACAAAATTTTAGCATATAACTATCTAGATATCATTTTAGAAAGGTTTTCCTTTTCTCATTGAAATACATTGGCATCTTTGTCAAAGCTCTGTGATCAAATATGTGTAACATATGTTTGTATTATTTATTCTGTGCTTCTAATTCATATATCTAGTCTCACCACTTTTAAACTTTCTTGAAGTTTATTTAATAAAATAAAGTAATAACTAATTCCTCAAACATATTAACATTTTTAATTGCTCTTCTGGTGCAATTGATAGAACAGGGGCCAAGGTGCTTGTTTTGCATGTGCTGACCCTGTATAGATCTCTGGTACCATGTGGTCAGGAGCAGGAATTAGAGACCCTCAAGTATAAAGGTGAGAGAAGTTCCTGAGCACTACTAAATGTGTCACAAAATTTCCTTCCTCCAAATGCTTTGTTTCCCTAGACAGTTTGAATTTTCATAACTATTAGAATTTATATCATTTTATGTCAATTTTTATATATATTTAAACTTGTTAATTTTTATAAAAATGCCTACCAAAAGTTTTATTGAGACTGTGATAAATTTTCATATAACATAGAACGATCTAAGTTATAGTATAAAATAATGTGGTATCCCACTTATTTAGGTTTTTCATAATTTATCTTAGCAATATTTTATAGTTTTAGCATACAGATCTTGCACCTCTATTAAATTTATTCCTAGACATTTCAGAGGTTTTGGTGCTGTTCAATAATGAACTTTTGGGGTTTTGTTGTTGTTCATTTGGTTTTGGTTTGGTTTTCTGGGGCCACACCTGGTGATGCACAGGGGTCACTCCTGGCTATGCGCTCAGAAATCGCTCCTGGCTTGGGGAACAATATGGGATGCCGGGGGATCAAACTGCTGTCCATCCTAGACAAGCGTGGGCAAGGCAGATGCCTTACTACTCTGAGACACAGCTCCAGGCCCTCAATAATGAACTTTTAAAATAGTACTTAGTGCTTGGTTTCTGTTGGCATACAAAAATTATTATCCTTATAACCTATGACTTTACTAAATGATTGTTTAATTTACATAATTATTTTATATTGTTATCATAATATAATAACTTGAACTTCCAGAAAATTTATTTTTTCTTCTAAACTTCAGAGGTAGAATATTTAATCTCTCCCTACATAATTAAAAACACTACCCCTTTATTATATTATTTTACTCAACTTGCTGTGATTTTAAGAATTTTTGCATCTATATTCATGAAACATATTAATATTTAGTTATTTTTCTTTCCCTGGGTGTTTTCAGATTTCTTTTTCCTTATTTGACTTTTCTTCTTTCTTTGGAAATATCTGATGATGCTTAGAAGCTTCTGACTTGGTGGTCAGGGCTTATTCCCAGAAATGCTTGAGAGAACATGTAGAGGAAAGGATTGAATTGGGTACTTTTGCATGCAAAACATAAGCTCCATCTCCTTGTGCTCTGAAAGATCTGGAAGGGATCTCAGTGAGTTCTTTGAAAGATATAAAAAAGACTATATTCCTTTCTGG
>PVKC010040388.1:0-12348 GCA_004027635.1 Crocidura indochinensis | reverse complement strand
GGGGCACTGGGCCAGGGCACAGAGAACTGGTGTTTCTCTTCCCCTTAGTCACACACACACACATAGAACCCGCAGAACCCACAATTGTGAGGGGCTCCACCCAGAGTTGGCCAAGCTTTCTTTCCTCAGGATGGGAAAGTGGGGGCTTGTCCAGGAAGACAACCTCCATATATTCCAGAAGGCCTGACTGGTAGAGGCAGCCTGGCAACTGACCTGAGCCTGGGAGGGAGGTTCCATCTCCCTCCTGGGAGCTGCCTCATGAGAAAGGTTCTGCTCATGACGACGGGCACTTGAAGTCTTTCCCCTCAGCACCCTGGTTTGAGAGGGATGTGGACGGTTTTGTGATCCCCAATCCCCCACTACCCAGCTTTCCTTTGATTCATTAACAGAAAGAGCACTTTGTTAGGGAAGGAGAGGAACACAGTGGGATCTTCCAGGCCTGGGCGAATGTGTGAGGTTCCAGGCAATAATTCGGAGCTGCTGGAGCCACTTGTGTGAATGTGTGTGGGTGTGTGTTCGCCCATGCACGGGAGAGAGCTTTGGCCCAATTGGTGAGAGGGTATCAGCCATGGGCCTTCCCCTCCCTGTGAGAGCAACTGTTTTCCTTTTCAGGTTTATTCTCTTGCTTCTTATCTGTCCCTCTGGGCCAGTTGCTGGCTTCTGTGTCCTGCCGTGGCTCCACTGTAAATATTTGGACAGCACGGTGAATCCTGGCAGGGAGGTAAAGGCCCCGATGGCAATGTCTAACGCTTGCTGAGGCTCCTTGACTGCACAGGCCCAGGGTGGCCATGGCCCTGGGGCCCTCTGGCAGATGGTCACCTTCCTCTTTGGCGATTCGTTCCCCACCCCCCAAGCTTGAGGAACAATTATTCCTTTCTTTTTTTTTTTTTTTGCCCCATCTGTGGAACTTCAAGAGCCCAGAGTGGGGAAGAAAAAAAAAAAAAACACAAGGAAAAAGGAGTACCAAGGAGTTGGAAAATGACCATGGTGCTGGGTTCTTGAGCTGGGCCCCAGTTTCTACCACCAAAAATAGTGAGTGGCTTGGGTTAGGTCAAAGGTCTCCCCCGTCACCCCCTAAAGGAATTCCACACCCTCTTGGAAATGGTCACTCCTGTACCCACTTCCACCCCAGGTTGAGGGCTGGGATGCATAGTGTGGCCGAGGCTGTCCCCCATTCAAAAAATGCTGGGTGAACATACAGTTGATTTGGAGGGTCCCCGGGAGGAATGCTCAGCCAGGAAATGGGTTCAAATGGGTCTGATCGGCCTAGCAAGGATTTGCTCCGGCATCCAATGGGAGCCCGGCCCGAGTCTGCCAGCCAAGGCCTCATCAGCTCCTCCTCTGCCAGCCCCAGACAACGCCCTTGGGTGTTGGGGCCGAGAGGCCAAGAGAGTGTGTGTTTGTGTGTGTGCTGGGGCCCTGGCACAGGGTGGGGTCCCAGTCCCTTTGATCTGAGCCCTCCCAGGAGCAGGTAGCTCACCTGGCCCCCACGGTGCCCTTCCCACCTTCTGCAGCTGCCGTGGGGGTGGGGCTGTTTGCCTTGGCGCCCTGGGCTGGCAGCATACCAGCTCCCTTCTCGCCACACCCTGGCCTTGCTAGGAACCCCGGGCCTGAGCTCTGGGGCAGCCACCACTTGGTGCCAGCTTGCCTCTCCCCTCTCCCAGGAAAATACTGCCTCCACCCACCCAAGAGACTTCTAGAACCTAGAAGCCACAGGAAACCATTTTGAGGGGCTACTCTCCACCTTCTGGGAGAATCCTGGGACCCCCCGCAGCTGCCCACAGACACAGCAGACTGGGGTAGACCTTGGACTAAATCCCCCTACCCCTTAACCAGCTGGGTGTGGGGAGCCTGCAGAGTTCCCCATTTTGTCATCCTGCCCATTGCCCTGCTACTCCCCGCCCTTTCCCCCAGGAGCACAGGGACTCCACTTCTCAGTAATTCAGTTAGGGCTCCAGGGAGCCCTTGGGGAAGGATTTTTGGCCTGAATGTAAAGATGAGGACATGGTGATCTTACCTGGAACTGTAGGAGTCCCCAGCATCCAGTGGCTATGTCTCTGCACACTGGGGCTTTCTGGGCCTGTACCTTATGGCCCATAGCAGGACCCCGGGGGCTCCTGTGGACTCCAGAGTTGGGACACACCGAAGGAGGCAGAACATGGAGCAGTGAAGGGGGAGGGATGGTCATCCCTTTGTGTAAACCTGTCACCCTTTCATTGTTCTGAGCTCCGTTTCCTCTTCACACTCAGGTCTGGGCCTGGCCCTGGTGCTTTGTGAAATCTTAGGGCCCCCCTAAGAGTCAGTCCTCCAAAAAAAAAAAGGTGGGGGACTCAAGGGGAGTTCTGACACATTCCCAAAAGCCTGGTAATAGTGAACTTTTTGGGAGGTACAGTTGACTGGGGGAAGGGGAGAACTATCCCAGGCTGGCTTCCTGGAGGAAGAGTTAAGGAGTAATCCCAGAAATAAGGATTTATAGCAATTTCCCATTATTGATTTAGCACCTTTAGGGGGAGCCCCTGTCACTCCCCATTTAACCTTAGAAGGTTTGGGCTGATACCCTAAGATTTGGCCTCCCAGGTGGGGCTTGCCTGTTCTCTGGCTTCCTGTCCTGCCTTTGGCCTTCAGGCCTCACTCCTGGGGAGAGAAAAATGGAGAGAAAAGTTTGTTGTGGGTGGGAGAACTAGAGCCAGTGGTATTTGGGGGTTACTCCAGCTTGCTGGTTCCTTCATGGTGCTTCTGGGGGTGGGGTGGGTGGACTATGCATGTTTTGCAGACCCCTCGGCGTGAGGGGGGTTTGAATAATTTTTCACAAACAGCTGTGCTAGACACCCCTACTTTCGATTTTTCCCTGACAGCCTCAGGCAGGCTTAGAGCAGACTTGGGGCTTTACCAACCCCTGGAAAATGGAGCTGGATGAGAGAAGTTGTGTGTAGTCTGGGGGCCTGGAGATGGTAACCAGGCAGTCCACCTTCCTCCATTAGGGGGCTGTGTCCAGGTCTATACTGGAGGCCTCCTACAGCCTGGAGTTTCTCCTGGGGGTGTGGTACCTCCCCCCACCACATTTACCACCCTGCACTCCTTGATGGTCAGTCATGTAGGCCATTCCCTAGCCTACATTGTTCTGGCTGTACCCTCCAGCTTTCTCCCCTGGAGTCCCCCTCAGATCTAGGTACTGAGCAGAATTAGGAGCCCCATGTTGACAGGAAGCAACAGCACAGGGGGATGTTTAAAGAATCCATTTGAAAATGCCCAAGTGGGACCCGGGAGATAGCATGGAGGTAAGGCGTTTGACTTTCATGCAAAAGGTCATCGGTTCGAATCCCGGTGCCCCATATGGTCCCCTGTGCCTGCCAGGAGCAATTTCTGAGCTTGGAGCCAGGAGTAACCCCTGAGCACTGCCGGGTGTGACCCAAAAACCAAAAAAAAAAAAATGCCCAAGTGGAACTGGAGTGATAGTAGATAGTATAGTAGATAGTCTTTCTTTGCCTTGCATGCAGCCTACCAGGGTTCAATTCCCAGCATCCCATTTGGTGTCCTGAGCACAGAGCCAGGAGCACAAAAACCTAATAAATTAAAAAAAAAAAAAGTGCCCCAGTGTTTCCTGATTTCTGGCCCCCTGAGTTTCTGGCAGGGGATCCCGAGGTGCCCCCTGAAGAAGGTGTTCCCACCAGAGGGAACTAATATGCAGAAGATGAGGGGACCGACCAATTACCAGGCCTCTAACAGTGACTTTGGGGAGAGCCCCTGGGGGACTGGCTAGACAGGTCAGGGACAGTTCAGGTCATTCCTTGCCCAGTTCAGGTCCTGGTGAGTTACTCAGAACTCTGGTCCTTGGTGGGGTCAGCAAATCATCTAAACAGGGCCCTACCTCTGCCCGGGGAAACTGGAGTGGGTCCCCATCTGCTGTGAGTACTCTAAAGCTCCGTTGATATGTCGTCAAACATGTGCGTGGCACTGTTTGAGGGCAAGAACGTACTTGTTCACATGGGGTCTGTTTGCCTGTGTACGGATGTGGGCACACCTGAGCTGTGTACATGTGTTTTGGTGTTTACTGGTGCATCTTGCATACATGTTGATGTGTGTCATGTGGGCATTGTCTGCGTGGTGGTGCCCTGTGTATGCGTGTCTGCATGGTGGTGCCCTGCACACGAGTGTTTGTGTGCATGAGCAAGTGCACCAAGTTGCCTGATAGGGTTGTGGACTCAGGCTTGTGCTTCCCCATCTGGTCTCCTGCACCTGGTTCTCAGACCACATGGGTAGCTATGACCTTCCTACGGGGCCACCATCGTGTTGTGGCAGGGCCAGCGGTTTCCCCGGAGGAAGCTGGCTCCGAGTGGGGCCCGTTAAAGTGCTTATTAAGTTTCAAGTGTCTTTGGTGCCAGGCCAGAGGGGCACTAAAAATAGGGTTTGGCGGGTGCGGGCCGGGTCATCTTTCAGGTTTCCCGGCAGCGGTACCCGAGGAGTCCCCGAGTCCCGCATGAGATTTGGGTCGGGGCTCCGAGATCCCTCTGGACAGCTGTTAAGTACAGGGTCCTCTGAACTTGGCCATGGGGCTTGGACAAACGGTTTCTGGGAGCCCCTGTCTTCCCACCCGTGCAGAGCTCAGTATATACCGTCCATACAGGTGTGAAAAGAAGGTGCTAGAAACCAGAGGGGAGCCCACTGGATGGGATGGGGAGGCAGGCGGGCAGGCACCCTCGAGGTCACCAGCTGGGGTTCCCATTGGGAGTGAGGGTATCTGACCCCCCATTGACTAGCTCTTGCCCTGTGGCTGAGGGGTGCTGTGGGAACTGGGTGCCGGGGAATGTTAATGGTTGGGTCTGGCCATGACTCATGGAATCCTTGGTGTGTGCCTTGCAGGGGGACCCCATTCCCGAAGAACTCTATGAGATGCTGAGTGATCCCTCCATCCGCTCCTTCGCGGACCTGCGGCGTCTGCTCTACGGAGACTCTGCAGGTAAACGGGCTCTTCCTCATTTACCCCCTTTCTTGTCTCCTACCCCCCATTTGACATCCTGGGGAGGATCCTGGGTCTCCTGGCTGGCCCAAGCAGGGTGCAGAGAGGACTGCCCCCTGGGTGGTTCCAGCTCCAGGGGAGGAGCCGATGAGCCTTGCCCTGGCGCCCCATCTGGGCTTGGGGCCCATGAGGTCTCGAAGGGCACCGGGGCCCACTGGCCAGCAACTGCCCTTTCTATGCCCCAGCGGGCCCTGCCAGTGGGCACGTGCTTGGTGGCACACACGTGGCGGGGCCGGCGGGCTGGGTTGGCGATGTATTTATAAACGCCGTCTTGCGAGCGAATTCCATTCTATTCTAACCCCTGGCCTGCTCCTGGAGCCCTGCTCCGCACCCCTGCCCCCACCGGCACCCCCAGATCCCTTCCCCTGGGGTCCTGTCTCTTTGTCACTTTGTAACCCTTGCCCAGACTGCTATCTGCGGGGACAGTACTTCCTGCCTTTGTTCGCTGTCCCTGTTGGGCCCCTGGCTCGCTCTCAAAAGCATTCCCGGGCCCTTTCAAACCCGCCTGCCTGTGTTGGGGGTGCTGGGGAGGGAGGCAGGCGGCAGGAGGCCCCAGCTGCGCCCACCTATTGTTCCCCGGGCCCCCCCACCCACCTTCTCCCACACCCCCACCCCGTGCCCAACTGGCCAACCCTGGCCCACACAATGGGGCACCTTCCAAATTTAGCCTTTGCTGCAATTTCTTTCTTTCCAAGACTCAAGTCCCCACCCTGGGGCTGTCCCCCACAATCCTGGGTGTGGGGGTCAGGATTGGGTTTTTCAATAGCAGGCCTATTTCAAGACGATTTTTTTCCCCGCCTAATCAACTTAACCTTTCCACAAAGCACATTTGTCCCCCAACTCTTCCTTCTCGCCAGAGATGTTCCAGAGACATAGGAAAGGGGATTGGGGACAGACGGATGGATGGGTGGATGATGGACGGAAGAATGGGCGGATGGATGCACTAGGGTAGATGGAAAGGCCCCACCTCTAAGGATTGGCTGCTGCAGGCGGGATCCCTGGGATGTCCCTTGTTTTAATGAGCGAACTTTGTCATCGGCAGGGTTAGAGAGCCTGTGGGGAGACAGCAGATGGCAAAACTCCTCCCTAGTGCTGACTTTCTGGTCCTAAGTGAGACTAGTCTGCTGGCCTGGGGTCACCCATAGAGTTCGAAGTCCTTTAACCAGCAGCCGGATACCATAGCACTTCGGCCAGGACACTTGCCTTGCACACGGCCCACTTGGATTTGATTTCTAGCACCCCATGTGGTCCCCTGAGTTCCACCACAAGTGAACCCTGAGCATCACGGGTGTGGCCTCAAAGCCCAAACCCAAAAACAACAAAAAGATCATCATGATTCTCCAATGCAGCCCTCGGCTATTTTTACTTTTTTTTTTTTTTAGATTTTGGGTCACACCAGGCAGCACTCAAGGGTTGCTCCTATCTCTGCACTCAGAAATCACTCCTGGCAGGCTCGGGGGACATATGTGATGACAGGGATTGAACCTAAGTCTGTCCCAGGTGCAAGGCAAACGCCCTACCGCTGTGCTATCACTCAGACATCTCCTTTGGCCATTTCTTAAAGAATCTCTAGAAAGAATGTCTGTGATGAGAACTTGGAACAGATCAGGGCAGCCTCCCTGCCTGGGGGATCAGTGGACACAGATGTGGGCCAGAGAGCCAGGAAGGACTGGGAAGATGGTTCGGAGTGGGGGGTGGGGGGCAGAGTACATGCCTAGCATGCAAGGGGCACTTCAGCTGCATCCCAGTGCATCCTTCCCGTGCCACCAGTACCGCCGGATGTTGGCTCTGGTGTTGCGTGAGGCCTGGGAATGAGCTTTAAAGCAACATCCAGGCCAGAGAGGGGAGACAGGGAGATTGGCCTTAAAGTCGGGGACCTGGACCTGCCTCAGCACTGCGGGTTCCCCACCACTTTCCCTGCCTCCAGTCAAGTCCCTCCATCCCCCCACATCCCACGCCTTCTTCTCCCAGGCTTGTTCTCCGCCCAAGCAGGCCATTGTCAGGGGCTCCGGAGGGGCCAGGGCCAGGCCATGCCCGGTCCCCCGTGGGGATTCTGGGAATTTCTGCACTCAGCGCTTCCTATGGGAACTCGGGTGGAAGGCACTGGAAGCCGGCCTTGGCGCTGCAGGCCCGCGCCCTGCCCGGGAAGCCCAAGAGGGTTCTCGGGCAGGAGCAAAGGGGAAGTGTTATTTTTAATCACGGACATGGGTTCTGTCCAAAAATGGGGCCCAAAAGCTGGGCTTGGAGCTGAAGAATCCTGGGGGTCAAGATCTCAGGGAATGACAGAACAAGGAGCCTGGGAGGGAAGACATCAAAGAGTGGGCTGTCAGTGTGCAAATGGGTGGGTGGTGAGGGGGACAACCTTCCCCATCTGGGGCCACCCCGTGTCTCCCCAAATTGTGGATCTGTAATTGTCATGTCTGTGTCTGCAGATGAAGATGGGGCTGAGCTGGATCTGAATTTGACCCGACCCCATTCCGGAGACCAGCTGGAGAATTTATCCCGAGGAAGGAGGAGTCTGGGTAAGTTGGGGGTCACGGGGACAGGAACCCCTGGGAGGAACTTGGACCTGTGGTCGCCTTGAGTTCATACTATGGAATGGCTGAGTCACTATACCCACCCCTCACCCCAACACAGTCTGCTCCTAAAGAGAGATACACCTGGCTAATCACAGCACCCCCAGAATTAGATATGTCAAACCCTATTATTTTTCTTTCTCTGGCTTTTGGACCACACCCCGTGACACCTGGGTTATCCTGGTTCTACTCTCAGGAATCACTCCTGGCAGACTTGGGGGGCGATATGGGATGCTGAGGATGGAACCTGCATCTGCCGCAGGCAACACAGACACCCTTCCTACTGTGCTGTCGCTCCAGCCTCTGTCAAATCTTATTTTATTTTGTTCTTGGGGATAGGCTTAGGACTTAGGGATAAGCTTAGTGGTGTTTAGGAACCAGCCCTGGCTCTGTGGAGCTCAGGGGGACTGTATGGGGTGCTGCAGAGACCGTACTGAGCCTGGTCTATTTGTTCCTTTACCGTTCTGCCATGGAGGCGCTCAGTTTCCCAGATGTCAGTAAGGAGGGACATTGGTCCAGCCTACACACTGCATATTAGTCATGTGGGTGCAAAGTCGCTCATGTGTGCAATCCTCAAAGAAAGTGTGTGTGTGGGGGGTTTGAAGGACATTTACCGCCCTCAGGAGTCTACACACTGTCTCCTTTCTTGTTGCTGTTTTGACATTTGTTTGGGGGCCACACCCAGAGAAGCTCTAGGTACTTGGATCACTCTTGGCGGGACTCAGGGGGGCCTTACGGGGTATTGGGGATAAAACCTGAGTCGGCCCCGTACCAGGCAATGCCAACACTCTGACTGCTGTGTTTTGGTTTCGGCCCCATATTGCCCCTGGGGAAATGAGGCACAAGATGGCACTGTGCTCTGGGACCCCCATTCCCTGCAGCATTCCTGCTGGATGAAGGTGCTATAGGCGGGGCCCCTCTCCCTGCAGATTCCACGGCAGCGGCAGAGCCCGCGGTGATCGCCGAGTGCAAGACTCGTACGGAGGTGTTCGAGATCTCGAGGAGCCTCATCGACCGCACCAACGCCAACTTCCTGGTGTGGCCACCGTGCGTGGAAGTGCAACGCTGCTCCGGCTGCTGCAACAACCGAAACGTGCAGTGCCGGCCCACACAGGTGCAGCTGCGGCATGTCAAGGTGCGTGAGAGAGTTGGGGTCCTCCCCGTGAGGGAGACTCGGGCTGTACCTTGAAGCCTCTCATTGGACCGGCAGAAGAAGCAGTGGCTGGGAATGGGGTGCGATGGCAGGACCCCGGCAGCCCTCTGCGGGACTGAGATGAGCAAAGGCCCAACAAGGAAGAGCCTCCTGGAAGAGGCTCGCAGGAAAAACAGGGGGTTGGACTTTCAGAATAGGGGGGCTGCAACTCAGTCCTCCTACAGCTCACCTACTTGGGAGCACAAGTCCACAGATGAGCTTGGGTGTTCTGGGGATGGCTCCCCTTTAGTTGGGCAAGTATGGACAGGAGTGACCACAGGTGAGGGCCTCATCCCATTGCTTCTGACTCGGGATGTTTTTGGATTTGGTTTGGTTTGGTTTGGGGGCCACTGCTGGCTCTGTACTTAGGAATCACTCCTGGCAGTTTTTGGGGGACCCTATATGGTTCCAGACCCAGCACCCTCCCTGCTATATGGCCCCTTTGGCCACTCCCTGTCTGCTGCTCTGCTACCACCCGCACTCCAACATCTGCTTGGCTCAGTCGGGACCTCCCCTCACTGCCTTGCTCCATGCCCGGCCCCGGCCAGGTGTCACACTGCAGCCACCCACCACCCTGGCATCTCCTGTCCCCCACGCTCCCCAGCTCGACAGCGGGACTGTGGACAGCTGACCGCCCCCTCCCACCTCCCCCCGGATCCAGCCTCCCCCCTGCTTCCTTCCAGACAAGCATCCCGGCCTCCGCTGAAGCGCTGGCCTTGGCTGCCACTTAGGGAATGAGGACACGGGCCCCGCCCGGAAATGCCTTTCTCCCTCTCAGAGGTGGGGGGGCCCACAGGGGGGCCGTGGCCAAGTCAGAGGCCAGGTCAGGAGGGCTTGTTTTGATGGAAAAGCTCCGAGAAGAGTCGGGCAGGGGCGGGGTCCGGCCTTGTTTGCGCCCGGGTGTCTGACTGAGCGCAGCTTTCTAGGAAAGAACTGGGGCTGAGGTGGGGAGGGGTGGGAAGACCAAGAGGGGTTCCCTCGGTCCCTGCCCCCTGTGGTTGCTGTAGGGCACCCTTGTCCTCCGTCCGCCCTGCAGGTCAACAAGATTGAGATTGTGAAGAAGAAGCCAGTCTTCAAGAAGGTCACGGTGACGCTGGAGGACCATCTGGCCTGCAAGTGTGAGACGGTGGTGGCCGTGACTCGAGGCTCCAGGACTTCCCAGGAGCAGCGAGGTATGGGGGACCTCCCAGATCCCAACTGACAGCACCCCGAGCTTGAGGCAGCTTGCAGGGTGGGGTGCTCGGGGGAATGTGTTGCTAGAATGGCTCCCGATGAGCACTGGTTAAAGTCATCTGTAGGGGACCCCAGTTCCTTCCCTCGTGAAACCCTGTGTGAGGACATAGCCCCCACTTAGGGTCCGGCTTCCAGAGTGCTCAGGGTTCAAACCTTGGCCTCTGAGGGCAGAGACATAGCACATCAGGCTACACATTTGCATTTTTCTTGCATGAGGCTGACCTGAGTTTGATCCTCAGCATCCCATTTGGTCCTCTGAGCACAGTCAGGAGTGATTTCTGAGCACAGAGCCATGAGTAACTTCAGAGCATCAGCAGGGGTGGCCCTAAAATTTAAAAAAATAAAAACTGGGGCCAGAGTGATAACAGCAGGGACGGCTCTTGCCTCGCACACCCCTGACCCAAGTTCAATCCCAGAATCCAATATGGTGCCCCACACACAACCAGGAGTGGTTCCTGAACATAGGACAAGGAGTGAGCTCTGGGCATCGACAGGAGTAACCCCTGAACCTTACTGAGTGTTGCCCCCAAACCAAAAAATACAAACCAACATACAGTAAAAACAAACTCAGTCTTTCCGAATGCACAGCCCACAATTTGTTTTCTCACAGAGACAGACCTGGGGTCTGGAGACTCACTCTCTCCACTGGCCTTGGCATATGTCTGTGAAATATGCCTTCTTCTCTCTTCCCCCACTAATGAGGTACTTCATTAGTCTCACCTCTGATGTTCCCTCCTCTGGGAAGTCGCCCTGATGACCTATATAGGACACTCGCTGTGGTATTGGGGGTTGTTTGCACTCAAAGATCTCTTGCATTTGCAGTTTCTTTTCTGTTTTGGGGCCACACCCGGAGGTGCTCAGGGGTTCCTCCTGGCTCTACACTCAGGAATTACTCCTGGTAGTGCTCAAGGCACTCTATGGGATGCCGGGGATCAAACTCAAGTCAGGGACATGCAAAGCTAGCACCCTCCCCACTGTGCTGTCACTCCAACTCCAGCTCAGAGCATTGCTTAGACCTGTTCATACCATTCCCGAGGCTGAGAGCAGACACACCTGGTGAGAATTTGGCCACTTCAAACAATAAATAACTACAGCCACTACGTTTTTACAAATCAATGATCATTAAAACAGCATGGCAGAGTCTAGAAAAAAAGTCAATAACTTAAGAGTTAATCAATAGGGCCCGGGAGATAGCATGGAGGTAAGGCGTTTGCCTTTCATGCAAAAGGTCATCAGTTCGAATCCAGGTGTCCCATATGGTCCCCCGTGCCTGCCAGGAGCAATTTCTGAGCATGGAGCCAGGAGTAACCCCTGAGCACTGCCGGGTGTGACCCAAAAACCACAAAAAAAAAAAAGAGTTAATCAATAACATCAGTAACTTCAGAGTCAATGTGGAAAAGGGTTTTGTAGTGGGAGAAAAAAGCTGTTTCTATGTAAGTTTAATACAAGGGGCCAGAGAGATAGCACAGTGGTAGGGTGTTTGCCTTGCAAGCAGCCGATTCAAGAAGGACAGTGGTTTGAATCCTGGCATCCCATATGGCCCCCTGAGCCTGCCAGAGGCAATTTCTGAACACAGAGCCAAGAGTAACCCCTGAGCGCCCCTGGGTGTGACCCAAAAACGAAAAAAAAAAAAAAGTTCAATATGAGATTCCCCACTGGTGAAGGGAATGGGTAATGGAACGTCATATGACTGAAACTTGGCTGTCAACAGCTTTTTAACTATATCTCATAGTGATTTGATATTTTTAAATGTCCCCCAAAATAGGGTTTTCGGGGGGCTGGATGCTTGCCTTGCAGTGTCATTCACCTGGGTGTGATCCCGGCACTCCATATGGTCCCCTGAGCTCCACAAGGAATAATGTCTGAGGACAGCCTGGAGTAAGCTCACATCAATAGGCCCCCAAATATCCCCCTCAAAAATAGGGCTCTAGGGGATAGAGAGATAGTAGAGAGGTAAAGGTGCTTGCCATTTATATGGTCAACTTGTCTAAGTTCCCAGCACCACTGGTAATAGAAGAACAGTCTTATTCCACAGGGGAAACTGAAGCACAGAACAGTTTATTAGTTGTCCCGAGGGACATCCTCTTGCTGAGCAAGCGAGGTGGGATTCAATCCCCGGGAGGTTGGGCCCCAGCTCATATGGGGTGGCTACACCCATTTATGCTCTTCCGCCTTCTGACAACCCCCTTTCTCTCTGAAACAGCCAAGACGCCTGTGACACGGGTGGCCATTCGGACCGTGCGTGTCCGCCGGCCCCCCAAAGGGAAGCACCGGAAATTCAAGCACACACATGATGACAAGAAGGCGCTGAAGGAGACCCTCGGTGCCTA
>PVKC010040387.1:0-12365 GCA_004027635.1 Crocidura indochinensis | reverse complement strand
AAAAATCAAAAATCAAAACAAGAAAATCTCCCCCATTTATATGTACTTCATTATTCAGTTTCTCTTTTAGAAATGTATTATTTGTCGGTCCATCATAAGTTGTCCTCCATTTCTTTTTATTCCTTAGAATTGTTAAGGATAAAAGTCAGTGTTTAATTTTCCTGTGGTGTGTACAGGTATTCTCCTGTATTTCCAATTAAAGGTTGATCATTTTAGCAACTCGCATAATTGTGCTTGGTGTTCTTAAGAATGGCATATCATTTTATATAAAATATATATTTCCTGTGGTATTGCCAGTGATCGATGCTTGATGACTTTTTTTTTTTTTTTTTTTTTGTCCCTTAAAGTTACAAGGTATGGAATTCTACTTCTGTCATTCACTTTGTGTGTAGCTAATGGGACAGATTTTTCTTTTCCTTTTTTGATTTGCATTTTGGGTCACAACCTGCAGCGCTCAGGGGTTACTTCTTACTCTGCACTCAGAAATCACTCCTGGCAGGCGTGGGGGGCCATATGGGTTGCCAGGAATTGAATCTGGTTCTGACCAGGGTTGGCCACCCTGTTTGCAAAGCAAACATCCTACCGCTATGCTATTACTCCTGTCCAGGAAAAGACTTTTCTAATGTAATTTTTAGCTACTCTTTAACATTGTTAGGGAAGCGTATTATATAAGCTCACATTTGTTTTATTACCTGATGTTCAATTCAGAAATTTAATTGAAAATTCGAAAGTAAGTTGGTTCTTTGTTAGTTTTTTGATCTTACCAACATTTTGTGTGTGTGTGTGTGTGAAGAACCCCTGATTTTAAACATCCCATAGTCTTTAACTTATGCAGTATTACACTTATTAATACCAATATTAGCTAATTAAAATTATTAAGTATTTTACTTTCCCCTCAATCATTTTCATATCTTTTGATTTGTTTTCTGACTCACAGTTTGTTCAATAGTGAGGTTTTAATTTATAGGTGTTAAAGTTTTTTCTTCACTTTAGTTTGTTAAAGTTTCTTTTATGCCCTACCATGTGGTCTTTGTTGGAGAATGTTGCATGTGCATTGAAGAAAGATATATATTCATCATTTTGGGCATGATAAGCCCTATAGATATCTAATAAATCTCACTTTTCCATTTATTTCTTCAAAGCTAATATATTCTTGTTGAGTTTTTAGCAAGGTTGATTATTGAAAGAGGTTACAGAATGATGTTGAAGTCTCCCACTATATTTTGTTGGTATTGAAGTTTTTCTTGCTCTGTTAGCATTTGTTTTAATTATTTTTCATATTTATTTAGAAGTATAATTTTCCCCCATATGTACCACTTGATTATTAAGATATAATCTTCGTCTCTAATAAAAAATGTTTTTGGTATTTTTGGACCACACCAAACAGATCTCAGGGATTATTCCTGGCTCTACAATCAGAAATTGCTCTTGGCAGTCTTGGGATGCTGGCAATCGAACATGGTTTGATTCTGAGTTGGTCACATGCAAGTCTAATGTCCTTACCATTGAGCTATTGCTCTGGTCCCATCTCATAAACTTTTTATGCCTGAAGTCTATATTGTATGATATTTGTGTGCCCCCAATGCTTTTATGGGAGTTATTTCTTTGAATGATTGTCTACCAATCTTTGAGTCTATCTTTGCTCTGAGAATTCAAATGTATTGCTTGCCAGCAGCAAAAAGTTGGATTTGATTATGTATTGTGTGTCTCTTAATTGATGTTGATTTTTTATCATAGATACTTTTAAAAACATAATTGTGGTTCTCCTTAGGTTGTCATTAAGCATGTTTTTCTTTTCATGATCTGCCTATATTATTACTATTTTAGTTTTGGAATGTGACCTTTATCTAATCTAGGTATTTATTAATTAAATTTTGGGGGGAGGTCACACCCAGCATTGCTCAGGGGTTACTCCTGGCTCTGTGCTCAGAAGTTGCTCCTGGCAGGCTCGAGGAAACATATGGGATGCCAGGATTAGAACTGGGGTTATTCCTGTGCTGACTATGTGAAGGCAAATGCTGTACCACTATGCTATCACACTGGCCCCTATTTATTAAAATATTTTAACATTTAATTTAGTCTTTCAACATGTAAATATTCATACATATTATTATTGTTACTTATATATGCAGCCACCTTCTCTATAGTTTTTTTAATTTATTTTTTATTGCTTTTGCTATTAATTTTTGGTGGTGCTCAGGTGTTACATCTGGCTCTGCACTCAGATATAGGTCCTGATAGGCTCAGGACACCATATGGTATGCTGGGATTTGAACCATTGACCATCTTGGGTTAGTTGTGTGCAAGGCAAATGCCTTACTGCTGTGTTATCTTTCTGGCCCATATTTGCTATTTATATGTGAGGCAAAGTGTCATAAAAATGTTTTCCCAATTTATTTCAAAGTTGACAGATGTATTGTTAACATATTCTTTTTATTCTTTTTAAATTTTTATTTTGGCCCTATTATTTTTAATACTGTTTTTTTCAATACTTTTAATAATAAATTCTGGCTATATTGTATTCAAATTCTCCATCCACTGTAACATCATACGACATACCTTATTTCAACCCTGAATGAATCGATGTAAAGCAGAATCATCTATGAAATAACCCACACCAGGCTATGGGTGAAACACATGTCATCTGGCAATCTTCTACCCCATATCACGAGTAAGCTGCCTGCCAGAAATAGCATATTTTTAAATTTATTTTTTTATATATATATATATATATATATATATATATATATATATATTTGGGGGGGTCACATCCGGCAGTGCTCGGGGGTTACTCCTGTCTCTATGCTCAGAAATTGCTCCTGGCAGTCTAGAAGGATCATATGAGTTGCAGGAATTCGAACCATAGTCCTTCTGCATACAAGGCAAATGCCCTACCTCCATGCTATATCTCTGGCCCCATTATTTTTATTGAGTACAGAGACCAACCTCAGGTGGGGGAGTAATGGCAGGTAGCTCAGGCTGTCCATGTTTATATGTAAGATAATTTCTCTTTGGGTGTAATACTAAATTGTAAGCAAACAGATACAAAGGAACCAGGGATGATCTCTCCTCTCCTTTTTCCCCTCCCGTCCCCTCTTCCCTCTTCTCGCTGAGTTTAGTCATTCCTCCTGATTCTGTTCTTAGTGATCAATCCTGGCAGTGCCAGAGATTGAAACCACATTGACCAACTTTCTATGACACTGTCTTTATTAGCCACAGTTTATTTATCCACTCATGTGTTCTTGAGAACGCGTGATTATTTTTCTATCTTGGTTGCACCGTAGTTTACATAGTAGTGTACTTGTCTTTTTAAATAGTGTGGTTGGGCACTTGGGATTTATGCCAACAGTTGGAAATGCTAGATCACTTGGGAGGTCAGTTTTTAATTTTTATGCATTCTTATGTTTTCCATTGAAATTGAACATAAACTGCAGTTTATGAGGCTTCTCTTTGCCCAAATACTTTTAAACAATATTAATTGGACTTACTGCCATATAAGTTTTCCTTATAATAAAAACATAGTTAAACATAAATGAATAAAACCATATGGTTTTAATGGAAATTTCAAAATTTATTGTAATTTCATAGTGATCACATGCTATGTACTTAGAATACAGATATCCATCGGTATAGTGTCAGTTTCTGTGAAAGAACAAGTCTATTGCAAAATTTGCAATCTACATTGACAACTAGCAAAAATTTGTAAATAGACATAATCTGTTACAAAGTAGGCCAGTAACTCATTAACCACATATCATTAGGTATTATCTTAATTCATTTATTTTCCTGATTGAATGGAAATGGTACTTTATGAGGCCTCCATAGACATTTCCTCACTATTGCATCAGTAGAAATAATTGATATCGATATTGATTACTAAGATACTTTAGATTTATGAAAATGTTTAATGTTTACTTATTATTTATTTATTTATTTATTTTTGCAGAGACGAAATGGAGAAGATATACCTGTAGCTCAGACAAAGAATATCAATCACAGAAGATTTGCTGCTACCTTCAGATTACAAGAAGTGACCAAAACTGACCAGGATTTGTATCGCTGTGTTACCCAGTCAGAACGTGGTTCAGGTGTATCCAATTTTGCTCAACTTATTGTGAGAGGTAAGATGATACTGTTTATACTTTATGAAGTCCTCTGAGTTTATTAGAACAAAAACAACTTTGTAAATAATTTGTTCTTGCAATAATTTTGGCAATGAAGTCAAAATCTAAAGTATCTATTGTATCTATATATCTATATTTATATTTATTTTAGTCATAGTCCTATAAACTATCTGATATTAGTTAATTCTGCCTTTTAGAAGATTTAGAGGAATGTGTATCTTTCAAATCTAAAAAAGTTATAATTTCGGGGCCTGGGAGATAGCATGGAGGTAAGGCGTTTGCCTTTCATGCAAAAGGTCATCAGTTCAAATCCTGGTGCCCCATATGGTCGCCCGTGCCTGCCAGGAGCAATTTCTGAGCATGGAGCCAGGAGTAACTCCTGAGCACTGCCGGGTGTGACCCAAAAACCAACAACAACAACAAAAAAAGTTATACTTTCAAAGATGCCGTGATATATTAGATACCAGTAGAATTGTGATATAAGTACTATTTGATACCTATAATTTCAGATACTACAACCTGAAGTTGTGGAGAGATATTGTATTTAGAATTAAAAGACCCTCTCCGTATATACAGAGGTTAATTAATATTTAGATACCTTGGACACATGATAAAAAATATAAAAAGTATTTAAGATCAAAATCTGAGGCATACAGAAGAGCAGAGCAGGGTCTCTCTGGAGAAAATCACTTTTTTCCCCTCCTTCCTTCCTCCTGTCCTCTCCTGTCTTCCTCCCTCTTCCCTTCCCTCCTCTTCCCCTGTCTCTCCTCCTTCTCTCTAAATAAAAGAAAAAAAAATCTGAGGCATATTGTAAAGAAAAAAATTCACAGGGATTATTGTAATTGACTTGAGTTTACCATTAAAGCCATCTTGAGAAGGTGATGCCTGAACTGAAACTTTTATAAAAGAAAGACAGGTGCCATATAATAACTCAGAAAACTAGCTCTGGCAATTAGATTATGAAATATACCTCAGTAATGGTACAGTTAAAAATAAATATAAGCCATGCAAATCTCCCTGAGGAAAAACATGGGAAAGTATTAATAAAATCACATAAATATATGATTTATTGAAAATTCCAGTAAGAGACTTTTGGGTAAGATTTCTTTGACTTTGGATCAATACAGTGAGCAAATTGCCCATGTGAAGAGTGGTGGTGGGTATGCAGAGTGGCTAGAAGGCAAATATGAGGTACATCCATATTCAAGGTGATATATTTTATAATTCTTGACTTATGATATCTTTTACATATATTATTTTAAGATTTACTTGATTTTTAATACTTTAACCTTTTACTTCTTTTATAGGTAAGGAAATTGAAATTCAGATTATTTGATTATTGCCCAAAGCCACAATGATCTTAAATTGAATGTGTCTGAATTTAACCCTTATTTCTTGTCTTCAGATGATGAACTGGCTCATTCATTTCCACAGTGTTGTCTCACATTATCATTGTTCAGTAGTGCTTATATCCTCTGGATTGCTTTTCTCACTGGATCCTATAGCTCATTATAAGAGGTTTATCTTTATACATTATGTATGATTTCTTTTTAAATGAAACTAATAACGTAAGAGTAGGTTCATATTTATTTACCCTCATAAATTTTTGATATCCTGTTTTGAGAAATGAGAAAATAAAATAATATTTGACTGCAATACTCAGGTAGAGACACAGTTTATCTTCTAGTCATGCATGCTTGTCAATCACCTTTGTTGAATACTCTTATAATATCTCTTTTCACTTTACTATATTGCTGTTGGTTTTTTTTTTTTAATTTATGGATCACTTGGTGATGGATATTGATCCCAGACCTTCATAATAAAACATGAACTTGAACCTGTTGAATTAATAGGTAAATAGACAAATCGCAGAAGACGTTGTTTTGTTTGTCAAGGTGTTGTTGGTGATCAGGATTGAACACTGGTTTCATGAAGAACCACTGAAATATTTCTTTTTATTCCCAGCTCCCTGAAATATTTTTTATTTCAATTAGTAAAATTTTTTTTTGTTTTTTTGTTTTTTTTTGGTTTTTGGGTCACACCCGGCAGTGCTCAGGGGTTACTCCTGGCTCCATGCTCAGAAATTGCTCCTGGCAGGCACGGGGGACCATATGGGGCACCGGGATTTGAACTGATGACCTTTTGCATGAAAGGCAAGCGCCTTACCTCCATGCTATTTTGATAGCTTTGGTAGCTTTATTTTTCTTTAACGTAGTGTATTATGTTTAATTCAGTTATCTACAGATACAGAAACTTTGGTGTATGTTTTACATAAAAATTAATATTGAGAAATAGATTTCTTATTAGTATAGATAACACCAAATATCATAGATTCTTCTGGGTCATCTTTCCTGGTCTTTAAAATGTATTGGAAATGAAATATGCTGACAACTCTTGTCTCTCTTTGGCACTTTCAAAGTTGACAGCCTGTTACCCGGATACAAAAGATCGTAATTTAAAGGAAATTTTTAGAGCAGTGATATGAGATGTTTTTAATAAGAGCTGGCATAGTATTTTCTGTTGTCACAGATGACCCCAGGGTAAGAACTTGGATTAGTTCCTACTAAACTCAATGTGACAAGTCACATTTAAAGATTTTTGGTTGCTATTTGTTAAACATAAAATTTCACTTCAAAATTTTCTTGTTGAATATCTTTGGTTTCTCTGTCTCCCATGGCAGTGGAAGAACAAAATATTTTTGGAATTCAATTTACTATATCATGACTTTAGCATTTCTTGCACATCTTTTTGAGTAATAATATCATTCACTTATGGAGGCCAATGTTTATTGACAGAGGCTTATTTATAGTGAAGGAATGAAGAACAGATGTTTTTCCTCAACGTTTCTTCTAAATCAAACTCTGAAAAATGTGAAGTATTGGTAGATAGTGTTTACAAAGTTGAGATCAAAGGCACTAACTTTGTGATTTGAGTCCTCTTTTGTATTTGTTTCCTCATATTTTTGTTCTCTCCTTTTCTTTCCCATTTTGCTCTCCCATGACACTGTTGTATTTGCTAACTTGTCCCTAATAGCTTTAATGTGGAAAACACAGTATTTCTGCCATTTATTTTGCTAGCTTGATTTTTTTAAGTTTTTATGTGAACTATTATTAGCCTTTATTAAATGTGCTTTGGATTTGTCTTTTTATTTAACATTTTCAGTAAAGTAAGTTTTAAAATAACCTTATTTTACATTTTCAACTTTATGGTAAATATCAATGATCTCTTTAAAGAGTTATGGATTCAAAACCCTTTATCAAGTCTAAGTACATATGACAATCTATGGTTTTCTAAAAATGACAAAGTGAGATATCTTACTTGAACGAAGAGGGATGAGGCTTTTACCCTAATATATTTTCGAAATTGGGATTAACCAAGCAACTTTCATACCTCAGATAGATCAAAAAGAAAGGATCTTTAGGAACAGTATTGAGTTTTTTAGTGTTTAAAACAATTTATTTTTCTTTATCATACAATTCTTGAAGTGTGACTTATTTTATCCTCTTAAGTTGTAAAATACCATTACTATGTTATATAGAGTATTTTGTGTATATCAACTGGTAGACCATTTTTAATACTTCATTTTAATATTTTGCTAAAGAAGGAAGGACATTTGAAAAGTGAAAGTTGGGGCCGGAGAGATAGCACAGCAGCATTTGCCTTGTAAGCAGCAGATCCAGGACCTAGGGTGGTTGGTTCAAATACCGGCGCCCATATGATTCCCTGTGCTTGCCAGAAGCTATTACTGAGCAGATAGCCAGGAATAACCCCTGAGCATCACTGGGTGTGGCCCAACATCCAGGGGGAAAAAAGTGAAAGTCATGGCAAATTTTTGATAGTTAAATATCAATCTTATATTGTTTTCAGAGTAAAACTATTCTATTGATTTATAAGTTTACGGGGCAATTCTTTTTTTTTTTTTTTTCTTTTTTGTTAATGGGCCACACCTGGCTATGTGCTCAGAAATAGCTCCTGGGTTGTAAGACCATAGGGGTTGTTGGGGAATCTAACACAGTCCACTCTAGGCTAGCGCTGGCAAGGCAAGTGCCTTATGACTTTCACCACCACTCTGGCCCCTATGATACATTTGTAGCACTTATTTCTAGCAATTTGTTACTTTTCTTTGTTTCCTTTGAAAATAAATGTTCCGTAAAATTTTGCTTGTTGAAGAAGTTTAAACCTCTATGTTTTGTTAAAGTATGCGGAAATTTGTCAATACCTGGAGATAAAACACATAATAATTTTTCTAGCCATTTCTACATATTGAGGAAAGGACATGCAATCAGTGAAGAGATAGCAAGCATCTCTAATTTTCTAATTTGCAGAAGATTTTAAATGTCGCATATCTAAATATTTTACTTTGGTACCCTTGAGTGAGATAAAAGAATCATTAAAAATCTCCTCTCATTCATTGTAGCTACTTATAATTCAGGTGAGTTAATGTACAAAATGTCTAATACATTTTTAAATTCTAAATGAGAAAAGGATTCTAAATGTTCTTATTTCAAACTGTATATGCTATAACTGAAATACTGTTCTATCTAGTTTTGTATACCATCATTCAAATACCCTTTCTTATTAATTTTGTCCTTAGAGTTTTCTCCTGGTATTTATAAAAATCTTAGAGTAGTTTTGCTTGTCTTGTTATTTTCAAAATGTTGTTTCCCCATTTGTCTTAAAACCAAAATTCCATCAGAGTTCTTTCCCAATTTTATGGAGTTTAGAGCACATGTGCATAGATAGTTCTCAGAAAGAATTCTATGTAATTCTTAGCAGTTTTATTCCCTTTTCTTATTTATGTTTTTAGTTTTAGATACCTTTTCTGAAGAATTTGAGATGGCAAAGACCAAACATATTATTTTGCATGTCAAATATTTTTTCTTTTAAACTTTAGGAAATTTAATTTACAGCAGTTAAAGTAGATTTATACTACTATTCTAGCATCTTAAAGTTTGTGATAAATATAGTTTGTATCATTTCTTCCAAATGATTTTTATCTACTTGGAATATTAACAGATTAACAATGTGTTTTTTTTTTGGGGGGGGCACACTATGACTCTAAGGGGCTACTCTTGGCTACGTGCTCAGATCAGTACTGGCTCGGAAGACCATATGCGATTTCGGGGATTGAACTGAGGTCCATCCTGTATCAGCCTTGTGCAAGGCAAAGGTCCTACCGCTGTGCTCGGCCCCAACAATGTGTATTTTATATTCCCCTATCCTCTCTATTTTTCTCTGACTTATGCAAAATAATTAAGGAAGCAAAGTAGTCACTTTTGAATTTCATCAGACATTAAGATAGAAGCATTTATTTATTTGATGCCTTAAATAGTAGAAAATAACAATGAAACATTGAGCATAATCTCAGTAATAAAGAAAATTTTAATTAATTCTATAGAATAAAATAGGAAGGACTCATTTTGGTATAGTCTTTACTTTATATTTGGTCACACACACACACACACACACACACACACACACCCGGAGAATAAAGTAAGATCCTTTAATAAATTAAAATTACTTTGCTAAACGAGTATCCCTTATTGAACACTAATTTAGTAAATAATGTACTGGTGGAATCTTATGGAACTTTAATCAGATGTTTTATAGCTAACAAGTGAAATTTACTAGTATAAAACAGTGACCTTTATTTATAAGTAATATCCCTATATAAACAAAAATACATTTTTTGCAAAATGAGCATATGTGATGTTATAAGTGAAAATTTGGCATATTATTTTATTTGTTATAATCTTTGAATCACACTGTACAAATGATCTTCTAGAAAGTCAATAACAATAGACCTCCCTTTACCTGACTGACAGATCAGTTTTGTATTTATTTTTTGGCATTTAATGTAAACTCTTTGTTGCTTAGATATTGAGATCTTCTTAAAAGCATGCTAATATACATTCTGCTTGTAAGGAAAATGTTTTTTAATAAGTTCGTTCTGGGAACCACGTAGAAAGCAGAAAGCACTCTCAATATGTTCGGTTGAAGTTATCCATTGAGATACCTATATCATAGTACTACTGATATGGTGCTTGCCTTGCAGTCGACGAATTCATATTTGATGCTGTCCCATCAAGTAGATCCCATCTTTGAATATTACTAAAATAATTAACTCTCGAGCATCACCAGGAGTGGCAGAGAAACAAAGATAAAAATAGGAGTCATTGTGTGTTAAGTTAGGAGTTAAGTGACTGAATGACAATTAACTTCAACAAAGTTTATTATTTTACACCAGAAAGCACTTTCTGAGAGTAATTGTTGATTGACCACATAATTTTTTTTAAATGTAGCCTTTTAAGGATCAAATGAATAGCATCTCATTTGATTAAAAAAGAAGCATTGTGGGACTGGAGATATAGCACAGTAGTAGTAGCATGCCTTGCTACCGGATTTCATTAGAGGCATCCCATATGGTACCCCAAGCCTACCAGCAGCGATTTCTGAGTGTAGCAGAGCTAGGAATAAGCCCTGAGCACCACCGGGTATGGCTCCAAAACAATCAAACAAAAAAAGAAACATTGTAAAGGAATAACAAATGACCATAGGCAACAGAACATGAAAATTGTTCTCTAGATCTTAACTTTGTAGGGCAATGGGAAGGGGAACTGAAATAATGGAGGTGAGTTGACACTCTAAATAAAAGGGTATTATTGGAACATTTGTTTGCATAAAACCCTATTGTTAGCAGTATTTTTAATCCTGATGCCTCAAATTCAATAAAAATTGCACTAGGTACTCAAGCTCAGTGCAAACTAATATAAACATTCATATTTTGTTCTCAGATAAATTAGATTTAGATAATTATTTTATCACAAAAGATGCTAATCTCTCCTCCTATGTTAAATGTGAGGATCTGGAAACTGAGGACCAGACTGATTAAATGGAAAACACATATGTTCACAACAATGCCATATCATTTTATTTTTGCTCTCTTTTTATAGATAAATGCTGTCTCATAGTTATTCCTTTCTATTAATGAGATATAGGAACAATAAGGGCATTGATATCTTTTTTAATTTTGGATATAATTTGGAACACATCTTTGCTCTCTAGTGTTTTTCTATTTTAAAATGAGAAAATATTTTGTTGTCTTATTGCAGTGTCTTACAGTTTCGAATTAGGTTAATTTATTTTTATATCTATTTACTTATTTGTGGGAGGAGAGGTTGAGATACACCCACCTGGGTTTACTACTCCTGGGTCTGTGTTCAGGGATCTGTCAGACTATATGGGAACTTGTATCGGCTTTGTTCAAAGCACATGCCTTGGTCGTTTTTAATATTTCTTTGTTTTTGGGTTTTTTTTTTTTGTTTGTTTGTTTTGTTCTTGGGACACACCCGGCAGTGCTCAGGGGTTACTCCTGGCTCCATGCTCAGAAATCACTCCCGGCAGGCACGGGGGACCATATGGGGCACCGGGATTCGAACCGATGACCTTTTGCATGAAAGGCAAACGCCTTACCTCCATGCTAGCTCCCGGGCCCCCGTTTTTAATATTTCTTAGTATCATATTTAGTTTGAATGGTAGTAGATTTGTCATTACATTACAAAATCTCAAACAAGAACAAATAATTGCTTTACATTCCTTATGTAGGAATGTTATCCATATGGCCAGTCACATATTGATTGCCATTGCTGTTTATTTCCTTTTTACATACATTTTGAAGATGCCACTGCAGATTTCAAGTTCTCGTTTTCCCATTTACATAGAACTTAGACTTTGTTCCTGTGGCTTCTTTCTATCTTCAAAATCGAATGGCTTTTCTTTCATAAGGCCCTGACGGAGTCAAAGGTTATTCCTTTTTGCTGGTTCCATATTGTGTTTTGGTAGCTAATAGCATGAATATCACTGGAGATGTACTTAACTAATTCTTGTCAAAGAAGTGAAAGTATCTTTGTTGTGAAGAGTACTATGGAAGGCATGGATGTGATGTGTAAAGCAGAGCTTGGCCTTTCAGTTGTGCTTGAAAATTTGGAAATGCACTGAGGAAGAGTTTAATTTTTGTTTTTAACCACTGGCAAATGGATATAATTGGATAGTTGAAGGGAAGTGAAGTACTCTAAGAAGAGTGTGTGGTAAAACATATGTCTCTTTTGATCACAAATCTATATTAAATCCTGAGATATACAAAAACATTTGAAAGTAGAATTACAGGTCTATTTCTGATACATTGAACATCAGAGTAATGAAAATAATGTTTTATTTATTTTATTGAGGAACTGTGGGGAA
>PVKC010040386.1:0-12345 GCA_004027635.1 Crocidura indochinensis | reverse complement strand
CGACTAGAGTTTATGATACCAATATCTACTTCCTACAAAGAAGGGAAAAAAACACATTTGTTTGTTTTCTAAGAATGTTTATTTGTAAACATATGTATTCACTATATTAATATGAATTTCTTACCTGGCAATAAAACGGATTCTATGTGATGCGGTTGGGGGTGCTGTGTATCTTTCTGGGGCCCCATTCTTGCACCTACTTTCTCCAGAGAGCACCTATGTGAGCATGGGGTCATTCTGCATCCTCAGCATGGATGAGGACATAATTTCAAGGAGAGAATGTCCCATGGCAGTCATAATTCATGCACATTCTCCAAAGGTCTTTTTTTTTTTAAAGGGGAAGCCTTGTGGGCAAGAATCCATACTGCCTCTCTCTATTCACATCTTTCACTTAGAAAAAATATGGTCCCTAAGTGAGTGTCTCCAGCATAGCTCCATTTATTCTTCCTGGTCAAGAAACTCACTGGGATTTGCACTTCCATTGTTACCAAGCGACCAGGCTTCTAACAAAGCTATGAAAAGGAAGGGAGCTTGGCTTCCTCTCCGATTTATTCCATTGTATTCCCTATCTGGTTTCTGCAAGCATGATGTAGGAATGGTTTGCAGGTAGAAATCTGTCGTAATATGATGAAAGCGTATTTAATATGGTTAAGGCCCAGAAGGAGGCCCAGAGAATTGGATGTGAGTGCAAGTAGTTTATCTGAGAAGGAAGAAACCTCAGTAGCAGTCTGGGGGAGGGGAGACAAGAAGGAAGAACAACAGAAGGACTAGAAGGTTCTGTGTGTCAGTGACCACTTGAAGCAGTGGTAGAATTAATGCTGTTGAGAAATTTCAGTAGTGGGTGAGGAACATGCATTCAGGACTCCCGTACCAGGGAGAGAGAGCTGGTGTGTTTGCTCACTGACTCCTCTCTGTGATCGCTTGAATCATGTGTCCAGAGACTGGCCATGCACTGAGTGAGGAGAGTGGAATGCTCAGGACTGGGGATAGCTATTAAACACAGAGGTCCAGCAAGCATTTGAGAGCTCACCATTGTGTACTGATGCCCGAAAGACTCAGGGTGGAAGTTGGTGGTATTCAAAGTGTGGTGCAAAACGCTTGGGTCCTACTGAGAGGGAAAAGCTTCCTCTTGCCTGGATCCTTTGAGAAGTTGTCAGTACCAAAGGAATAGTGGCCTCCCCACTATCTGCCTGTAGAGAGGGATCTTGGTACCGAGGTTAGGAGAGCCTTCATTGAATACCATGCTATGGGCATTCCCCAAAGCAAATACCTTGGATTCTGCCTGCTAAGATCTATCTCATTGGCATAGTTCTGCTTAGCAGATATGTTTGGAAGGCAAAAGATGGGGCCATGGTACATGGATGGGAACCATTCAGAGGTGGAACACATCCATTTGCGTGGGGTGGAGGTAACACACCTCTCCCTATGAACCTATGTTTCACCTATGAACCTGTGTGTCTAATTAAAACTCATAAACAACTGGATGAAGAGGCTCATTGTAGATCTCTCCCAGTGTGCCATGCACAATTTCAGATCTCATAACACTACAAGGCAAGTATGGTTTGCTGCAGAGGTGGGAGACAGAGGAAGAGTTTGAATAATGTTGCCCAAAGGAATTCACTGTTGAAGAGGTGAAATTGTGATTTGGAGTCCAGAACTACAGTAGCTACTGTGCCTGTTCTTTGCCTTTGGATAAGCCTGCAAATTAGTGGGGAGCTATGATAAAAATGGAAATTCCCAAACTCCACAACCCCTAGAAGAGAGAGGCTAGTGTGGAGGCCCAGGATTCAGGGATTGTAATGGATACAAATCCCCCCATTATCTAAGAAAGTGGTGCCTAGACCACATCCTGTGAAACCTCTTTTCCCATCATCCCACGTCCCTTGGCCTCTAGGATGCAGCAGGAAGCAGGAGGGAAGTGTGTCTCATTGAGAGAGGATCTCTCATATCTAAGGTTAAAAGGTCCCCTCCTATCAGGAACAGAAAATTATTTCCTGATCAGCTGGGGCCTCATGGATTTTACCTCCACTTTGCATGTACCCCACCCTTTTCTGTGACTGCTTTCCTTACTCCCAAGAAGAAGGGCTCTGCTATAGTCTCCTATGCTGTCTGCAGCACCCTCCTGGTTGCTATACATGGGGTTCCATCAATACAACCTACTTTCTACCATTTTGAAATGGCTATTCCTGGACGACCAGGAATTATCTCTGTGCAATATTAGCTGTTCCTGTAATATTAGCTTCATGCTAAAGACGTTCCATTATTACTTTACTGAAGGTTCTTTTCAGGGAGGTGGAAAATCTCCCAAATACTATTTAGGAGTCCTGAGGGCCCCTCCCAGCAATCCTTAGTCAACTGCGTACAAAGTTGAGTGGGAAATGGTAGTGGGAGCCAAGGATGTGATGTTGCTTCAATGCTGGATGCTGGGGTTTCTCTGAGTCACCTCAGTGATATTATGGGGCCCTCAAAATTATAGCAAATGATGCTTATAACTAGTGACCAGGTGGTTCAGTGTATTGTTCAGTGGGGAGCCCATGTGTCACTCTTCTGTCTCTCCATTACAAGTTGGAAGTTTGTATGGGCTTTTTTGTATGTTATGGATGTTTTCGGTTGTGTGGTTATGATTATGAATCTTTTCTCCACAGAGTTGTTTCAGATATGCAAAATAGAGCTCATAGAAATATCCATGAAATCCATTATTTTGAAATACAGTGATGAAAATATTATAAAACCCAGTTTTGCAATATGGTAACAGATGTGCTTCTAAGTGGACACATTTAATAATAACATCTAATTAGTTTTTTTTTTTTGTAGTAATGACACAGCAGTGCTTCAAGCTATCTGTTGAGCTCCAACTTGATGCAATGCTACCCTTGATTCTATTGGCACAAAATCTCAGGTCAGTGTTGAAATCAAGCTGGGTAGTTGCCTAATTTATCACTGAGGGACATACTAAATTTCAGCTGGAGGCTACTGGAAAAGTATGTTAATTTTTTTACTAGCCACATTTACTATCCACATTTTTATCCCTGCTGAATTCCTGGAGGGTCTGGGGTTCCCAGGGATAAGCATCCTGGTAGGATATAGAACTAATAACTTCTCCAGACTTCTCAAGTCATAATTTATTCTCCCACCTTCAAAACATGAATAATGATAGTGTCTTTGTCGTTGACTGGTGTGAGAAGATAAAATGGCACACGAGAAGACATAAATTGGCTCCTAATAGAGCCCTTCTAGTAAACATTTAGGATGTAGCTTTGTTGTCTTAGCTATTATTTCACCAGATCCTTATAATAACTATTTTAAACAGCATTTTTATGACCACTTCACTTCCCGAAAAAGAAATTGGAATCAGAGAGATAAAACTCACCCAAATTAACACAACCAGTGTGAGGGAAGATTAAAATAAACATCTTTAGTTCTGATCAAGTCCTAAGTTGCATATAATATAAATCATAAGGTATATATAAAATATTTCATAGCATGAGTATTATCTACCCTGGTATCTATGACAGCTGATTTAACATCTGATCACAGCAACCCTTATCATCAATGATTTCTATTTCATCATGCCAGAAACTGGCTTATCTACATTTATCCTCAAGTGTTGTGAGGAACAGATATTCTCATTTTCAAGATGGGGAAACTGAGACTCATAGAAATAAGACAGATGCCTCATCTAAACTCATCCCTCTAGTGCATGGCAGAGTTGGAATTTTAAGTCAAATTTTATGTCTAGGCATTACCTATCATGACCCTCTATTTTATTCATGAACAGCCCATTGGTTTGAATCTTCTTTTGGAACACATTGTTTGAAACAATGGTGTGTGCTCATATACTCCCAAGGACACACAGTTAAATCTGGGCAAGTAGGTAGGACCCTCTGGTTTTGGCCAAGGCTGTCATCATTCACTTCTGGAAACATGGAGTTGTTCTCCAAGAACTTCTGTCACTGTGTCTGTTCTTTGTGTACAAAGACATTTGTATAGACATTTGGCCCTTAGAACCTACAGATCTACAGACTTGAGCTTCAGAATATTTGATGTCTTTGAAGAGGTAAACAAGGGCTTTGGAGCTGAGAGGTAAGTAGAACATGGCACCCAACGTGCCTTTCTTCCTTCTGTTTGACCTTGGAAAGGGCATTTCTCCTCTGTTAGAGATGGCACAATCTTTGAGCAGAGTTAGAGCTCTGAAGTCAAAGGGTCCATGTATGAATCTAAGTGGGCAAAATAGCTTCAAGTGTGAATGAAATAAGGCCATTTACATAAAGCTCTGAGCACAGTTCTCAGATAGTATTAGTTTCAATATTTTAAAACCTCATTCAGAAATCATCATATACCTCAGGCTCTGCAGAAGTGATTAGAAAAAACAGCAATTTTTTTCCTCGAGGTAAAATATATCTGCACTCAGCGGTACCTTTTGGCTGCCTCAAAAAGCAAAGTCTTAATGCAGACCCTGTTATATATAGTTTTAATGAATATATAAAATGGAAAAGAAAGACTTTTTGCTCAATGAATGTCGTTGGCTTAATAGAAGGAATTTTGCCGATTGAGAACAGCCCTGACTATAGAAGAAACTTAGAAGTCATAATTAATGAGACCTGTGGTAGGGGAAAAAGGGGGGTTTTAAAACTCCAAATTAGACAGCCTATTGGTTTTTCTATTGCTACCTAGCTCTGTGATCACTCTAAAATATAGCTACTTTTGACAGCATTTATTCTCAGGAACAGGAACTGAGCGTGGCTAAGCTTCCAAGTTTCTCCTGAGCCTGAATTCAAGGTGTCCACCAGGGCGGAGGTTTCTTCTGAAGGCCTAACAGTGGAAAGGTTGAAGTTGCTGGTGGGATTAGATTCTGCAGAAAGTGGGAACTGAGGACTTGGGTTCCTGCTGGTGCTTGCTCAGAGCCTTCCTGACTGTGAAAACCTCTCAGATGTATATGGCAATGAACTTCATTAGGGGCAGCAAGGGAGCTTTTCTGCTGGCAAGACCAAAGCCATAACCTCTTGCAATTCAGCAGCAGAGATGGCTGCCTGTCAACATTGCCATGCTGTCTGGATTAGTATCTAGTCTGGGTTAGAATGCTGGGAAAGGATTCTATAAGGGAATGAACACCAGAAAAGGGGACTTAAAGGCTTCTCATACCGATGGTGTCTATGCAATTCCTCCACCTCCCCAGGCCTAGAACAGCAGTCTGCCTTTGTTGAGTATATGAGCCCAATCCTGCATATCTTACAACACACAGTGTTCATTATGAACATCAGTTACTTATGGTTCCTCTATTTCCCCATTCTCAAGTATATTGTGTGAAGGAAACATCTGAGTGGCCAAACAGGCGGTTGCCCCACCAAGAATGTCACTTTGAGCTTTGATAACTCCCTAATCAAGTTTCTTCTCAGCCCTTCTTTGCTTACAGCTGACTGTCCATGTGGTCATGTTTTGGGTTATGTGGACTGAAGTGATGTTGGCTGCTTTCAGAATGAAAATATCAATTAAAATATCCAGCCTAATCCTGCTGATTCTTTCCCCTGCCCATCTGCTGGCAAACACCGTCACCCAATTTACTTTGGACACAGAATGTGAACCTTGGTCCTTCTAGGTCTTTGAATAATCCTGACTTCCTCTTTCCTATTTCCACCATCCATAGAAAATTCCATGCGTGAGAATCTAATATTGTGTAAACTCTCTGGAAGAGAGTTTAGAAAGTCCTCCACCGAAGTAGCTGCATTCCACCCCTTAAATAAATGAGTGTTTAGTGTAAGAAATATAATCTCTAAATTGTTTTTCTGATTAGCATCACCTTCATTTACCTTTGACTGTATGCTAATAACTTTATGTCCCTTACACTTATTTTTTGTGTGTGCGTGGTGTGTGTGTCATACCTGGCAATGCTCAGGACTTACTCCAGGCTCTCTACCCAGGAATCATTCCTGGCAATTCTTAAAGATCCATATGGGAATTCCGAGGACGGAACTCAGGTTGGCCATTTGTAAGACAAATGCCCTACCCACTGGTCCCAGCATTTCTCATTCTGTCTAGAAAGAAAAGTGAAATGTCAAATAAGCTGAGTCATGAAGCAGGTGCTAGACCAAATGAAATGACCAACAGTGATGGGTTTACCATTTCTGCCTGCACAAAGTTGTTGGTACATTCTGGATCTTCTTAGGGAGGCAAAGCTACTGCTAACAAAAATTCTGATTATAAGAGTAACATCTCACTGATTTTTTTTTGGTCAGATGCTAAAATCCTAACGAGTGTTGTGCTGTCCAGTTCAAAGAACACAACTCACATCAGAAAATGTCATAGTTGTGAGAAATAATGTCGTAATTTCTTGAAATTTTCCTTGTTGCAAGTTCAGAAGTTTCAGGGAGAGTCAAATCTTCTAATGGCTCTTTACATTATCTTCCAAAGGGGCACCTCATTTACAAAGAAAAGGTAATTGCAACATTCACAAAGAGGACTGTGTCATGGACTTTGTCTTAAAAGGCAGAAAATGGGAAATTTCTAAGGGATGTTCAGTTTGTCTTATTTCCTGACCATTAGAAGCCTCATATTTTTCCTTTGTTGATTATTGTTTACACATAAACAATAAGCCTAAGCAATCAGACATAAGTAAGACCATAAAATTATTATCTTAATGTACAAAGCTCCTGCAATATCCCCACCACCAAAGTGTCTACAACCCTCTTGAGCACTTTCTTTTTTTTTGGTTTTTGGGTCACACCCGGCAGTGCTCAGGGGTTACTCTTGGCTCCATGCTCAGAAATTGCTCCTGGCAGGCACGGGGGACCATATGGGGCACCGGGATTTGAACCGATGACCTTCTGCATGAAAGGCAAATGCCTTACCTCCATGCTATCTCCCAGGCCCTTCCTGAGCACTTTCAATTGGGTGACATTGAGAGATGACCTTGAGGAAAATCCACTATGCTGTTTTAGAGCCTTTCTGTTCCCATCTCTAGAAGAGACAAAGAGGTTTTTTTGTGGGTCTGTGAGAAGTATATAGAACATTTCCTTGGAGTGAATGATGCATAAATTAGATCTCTTATTAGTAAGAAATATTTGTTTATCAGTGATACCTATTCCTTATAAGCTAAGTTATTCTTGGTCAAGGTTGGAGTTCACAGAACCAGATCCCAAGACACTTTATATTTATAGAAGAAAGAGATCAGAACTGGAGAGATAGCATGGAGGTGAGGCCTTTGCCTTGCATACATAAGGTCGGTGGTTCGAATCCCGACATCCCATATGGTATCCCGAGCCTGCCAGGAACGATTTCTGACTATAGAGCCAGGAGTAACCCCTGAGTGCTGCCAGGTGTGACCCCAAAACCAAAAAATAAAATAATATAAAAGAAAGAGATCCTGGGAGAAACTGGGCACAGTGTGGGGTGAAAGCAAGAGGGCAGAACCACTCCAGAGTGAACTCTCAGTCTGGGGGGCCCCTATACCCATGTTCGGTTTTACGCATCCACAGTTTTCATCCAAAAGAATGGGGGAACGCAGTGTAAATTTCCTGAAAGTACAGTGCTTGGACTTTGAACCAAATGCCTAGGATGTGGAGGAGAGAAGTCTAGGAAGAAAAGGACATCTTTGAAGTGCCCAGTGTTGTTGGTCAGACGTCCCTCTTCTGACTTTCTGGGAGACACTAGTAATAAATAAGGTGCATTTCCCTGACTTCATCAACAGCACGTTAAAACTAACCTGTTCCAACAAGACGGAACTGAGCCTCTGAGAAATAGCTTTGGCATTGGCCAGGTTGAATATCAAAAGTGAGTTAAGGGCTGGGATGATTGTACAGTGGGTACAATCATGGCCTTGTTGGGGCCCGGGAGATAGCATGGAGGTAAGGCGTTTGCCTTTCATGCATAAGGTCATCGGTTGGAATCCCGGTGCCCCATATGGTCCCCCGTGCCTGCCAGGAGCAATTTCTGAGCATGGAGCCAGGAGTAACCCCTGAGCACTGCCGGGTGTGACCCAAAAACCAAAAAAAAAAAAAAAAAAAAACCAATCATGGCCTTGTACGCTGCCCACCAGTTTCAATCACTGGCATCCCATATGGTCCTCAGCACACCACTAGGTGTAAGCCCTGAGCATTGTCAGGTGTGGTCCCTAAACAAACAAACAATATATAAATAAAACAAAGCAAAAATGGTGAGGTAGATTCACTTGTGTCATCAATTAGTCTCACAGATACACATTTTTTCATGCAAAAATAGGAGTGCTAATTGCCTTTTTGAAAAGTATATTTTCTAGGGGTCAGAGTGGCAGCACAGCAGTAGGGCATTTGCTTTGTACATAGCTGACCCAGGACAGACCTCAGTTTCATTCCCGGAATCCCATATGGTCCTCCAAACCCCAATCCCCCAAGGAGAGATTTCTGAGTGCAAAGCCAGGAGTAACCCCTGAGAGTCACCAAGTGAGGCCCCAAAACCAAACAAACAAAAAAGCATATTTTCTACACAGTTTTATTTATCTGAACTGATTTATCAAACAAACATATAGGAGCTCAGGCTCAGGTCAATCAGGGATGGTTCTGCCTCTGAGACCTTCCGATTTCCATTTTTGTCTCACCTTTTCTCTGATTTTATTTTTAAATTTGGGAGGGGTTTGGGGGCACACACACCTAGCTCAGACCTTATTCCTGGTTCTGTTCATGGATCTGTCCTGGCAATGCTCTGGGGCCAGGTATGGTACTGAGTATTGAATTGGAGTCAACTATATGTAAGTCAAGTACCTAATCCTATGTAGTTGCCCTCAGATCGTACTATCTCTTCTTCCAGAAGCCATTCCTTCTCTTTTTTTCCACCCCACTTCCCCCTTCCCCTCACTCTCTGAATTTCCCTTGCCCAGATATACTTTTCCTATCAACATCCAGCTTTCTGCCCTGGTGGGTTATTGCCTCCCTCCCGCCACCGTTTGCCACGGGCCCTTCTGAAATCTGCTGACAGCGTGACAAGCTGGGGAATTCAATTCAATTCAGACCCTCGGGTGTGACAGAAGGCAGCTTGGAGATAACAGAAAAACCAACCAGAGAGTTCATAAAGCCTTGGGCAGGGTGTGGAGTATAGAGAAATGGGTAAGCGCAACCAGCGGTCTAAGTCCTAGAGAACAACTCTTGGTCTCCAGGGCCTCTGCTAGGGGACAAGGCAGGGTCTGGATGGTGGAGATTTGGCAGGTGAATAGACTTCCAAGTATCCTGAAATTTATGCAAATTTTGTTTGTTTGCTGGTGCTGAGGATCAAACTGTGGATCTCTCACTTACAAGGCAGCCATTCTGCTGCTGAGTCACACCCCAGATCAAAGCTCTGTGTGTGTGTGTGTGGGGGGGGGGGTTATTAATTCTGGCTCTAAATTAGATCATGGCCATTGTTGACTTTGATTTTTTTTTTTTTTTGGTTTTTGGTTTTTGGGTCAAACCCAGCAGTGCTCGGGGTTACTCCTGGCTCTGTGCTCAAAAATATTTCCTGGCAGGCTCGGGGGACCATAGGATGTTGGGATTTGAACCACTGTCCTTCTGCATGCAAGACAAATGCCCTACCTTCATGCTATCTCTCCAGGACCCTTCATTGTTGACTTTTAATCTATGAGATAGAGACTGTAACCTTGTGGTTAAGACTCTCCAGTTCCTCCTGGAACAAAAAACTGCTTTCAAAGGCAGTTTTGACTGGGATGGGAGCAGAGATAGTACAATGGGTCAAATGCTTGATTTGCTTGTGGCTATTCTGAAGTCAAATTTAGGACCCTGATCCCTGTTAGGAAGGATTTCTGGGCCCAGAACCATGAGTAAACCCAGTGCATAGCTTGGTATGGCTAAACCAGTGTTTCTCAATTATTTTCTGTCATGCTCCTCTAGGAAGAAGAAAACATTTTTCTCGCCCCCCCCCCCGGGTGACTTTAAATAGTATCCTTATTAAAAATAACTTTACCTGGGGCCGGGTGGTGGCGCTGGAGCTAAGGTGCCTGCGCTAACCTAGGACGGACCGCAGTTCGATCCCCCGGTTCCCCATATAGTCCCCCGTGCCTGCCAGGAGCGACTTTTGAGCGAATAACCAGGAGTAACCCCTGAGCGTCACCGGGTGTGGCCCAAAAACAAAAAAACAAAACAAACAAAAAAAAACTTTACCTGCAAAACCAAAAAATATAAAATAATTTGAGCTGATTTTTTAATCAGAGGTGACAGCTGAATTAATGGCTACAATGAACACCATTTTGCAATGCATAGCTTTTCGAAGCAGGGTTTGAAGCAGGACACAGCAACTCTCAGCTCCAGAGACATACAGAGACATAAACATGGGGCTTAGCTTGTTATGACAGTGCTTGCTGAGGTCAAATGTGCCCCCGTTTACGGAGCCTGTGCCCCTTGGGGTGTGCCCCACTATTTGAGAAGCACTGGGCTAAATAAACAGAATCTCTGCTGTGAGTTGGGAAACTTACACAAGAGGCTTCCATCTCTTGGATAGGAATGTTTGATTCTATTCTCCGGGCCCCACCTGCAGAATTCTCCTGGGTTGGTTCCTGTTCTTCAACTGCTCATTAGACCCCAGGATCCTCTACAGTTCACCTTTTCTCCTTTCCTTGTTCACAGTTCCCTTGCTTTTCCTCTGTCCTCCCAAACAAGATCTCTTTGTATGCAATCAATCCCTTTCCCAGACTTTGATTTTGAGGATAACCCAGGGTGTCAGGGTGGATGTCCAGGAAGAAATTCAGCCTTGGGAAAGCCTTTGCTAAGGACAGAGTGGAGCCAGCTAATTGAGGGCATCCTCTATCTACTTAGCCTTTGAGTGAGTAACTTTGGGGATTCAAATCCAGCCAAGGAACACTCCACTGGAGCTGCCATGGCACTATGGTATCAGGCACTATGCCTGATAGACTCCCCATTCTCCCTTCACTTCCCCCTTATTCTATCCAGACAAAATTAAAGTTTTTCCTATGAAGAAGACAGCGTCCCATAATTTGCCTTTTCCCCTATCATGCTTCTTTGCTCTTGTCCAGCTATCCCTGGTCTTATTCCTACAAGTTTATGATCCAAGCATAAGCTCTCTCATTGTCCCCATTAGAGGCAATTTGTCTTGGGCAGGGTTAAAGTTACTGCTGGCATCTCACGGATGGAGACTGGCATTCTGTTCCCCATTCTCCCTGCACTGGGCTTGCCCTCCCAAACAGAAATAGGGAACCCCAAATATTGTTCCGTTCAACCCAATCTATGCTTTCTTTGAGTTCTGTGAGTGTCCTCTATATTTCTTCTCTAAACTTCATATCTGAGAGACTGACTATTTGGTTGGCTATTTTCCGGTCATCAGAGTTGCCATCTTCATTCTCTATGCCTGGTGGTGGCCTGTCTTGTTTCCCCATTGTCACACTTGTATTGTAGATTTTTTTATGTGTTGCCATGGTATTCATTGGCTAAATGATGAGTGGGAGCATGCTCCTCTGCTCCACCCTTTCTGGGCGGGTCAACTCACCTCCAAGGAAGGGGAGCCCTATGTGGATGAAGCCATACACAGGATCAAATCTTAGGCCCGAGCAGGGCAGAGAAGACAGTCCAGAGAGATATGCTGGGCTTCAGAGATCCAGCACAGTTCCTAGTGTGATTTTTTCTGCGTGTTGCAGTGGCGTTCATTCATTAGAAAGAGCGCAAGGCTGCAAAGCAAAGTGCAGTGGTCGTACACTTTTGGAGCCTCTCGGAGAACGATTGTGCTGGGCCCTTTTCAGCCCACTCACGAGAGGTTCAGGACAAAGGACAGTAGAAAAATATGCACAGGCAACATTCACAGTCTCTCGTAGTTGGGAACAACTGGGAGGTGCAGATTTTCCCAGCCTGACATCACAGACAGGGGACCTGCCTTTCTGTAATTTACTGCTGATAACCGGTTTTCACTCTCAGACGTTTTCTTCCTTGGCGTTCTGGTCCAGCCTGAATGACTCTAGGAGAGCGATATTTGCTGGGCCCTTTTCAGCCCACTCATGAGAGGTTCAGGACACAGGACAGTAGAAAAACACGCACAGGCAACACTCACAGTCTCTCTCAGTTGGGAACCACTTGGACCCCAAATATTGATAGTGACAAAGTGAGAAGCCAGAGAATTCCCTCATCACCTTCCTTCTTAGTCCAGTGGTCGGCAACTTTTTTTTTCAATGAGCCAAATCTCGCCAAAACCACGATTGAAATTTATTTTGAGAGCTACACAGGGCTAGGAGCAGAGTCCTGACTCCTAAAGCGACTGCCCGGCACACAGAAGAGCCAAATTAAAAGTGTAAAGAGCGGGGCTGGGTGGTGGCGCTGGAGGTAAGGTGCCTGAGCTAACCTAGGACGGACCGGGGTTCGATCCCCCGGTTCCCCATATGGT
>PVKC010040385.1:0-12357 GCA_004027635.1 Crocidura indochinensis | reverse complement strand
CAAGCAGGACATTTGCTCATGTCCATCCTCTGCATTCCTGTCATCTGCTCCTGTCTCCCAAACAAGAGGACCAAGGATGGGACAAAACCATGATCAGGAACAGCTGGGAGCAGGATGCTTCCTCTGGTGATGGTCTGATGTGGTTCTTGACGTGATTGTGAAAGACCCCTCTGCTTGTGCTCACTGAGAACCCTAGTGACCATTCTTGCAAGTTTCATCTCTTCAAGAACACACACACACACACACACACACACACACACACACATACACACACCCCTCAGTCCCTTTCAGACACATCCATATACCCAACCACTCTTTCTATGTAGTTCAAAAACATGCATTGCATTCTTTGGGCTTATCTCAGCCATAATTTCTTATGAACAAGAGTTAAGTAAGACTTACTATGTACCAGATACTTAACAGACCCCAATAATGCCCAAGCAAAGCCTGTAATTCAGCAACATCCCACATATGACTCAGCTTGACCACGGAGAGGAAGTTCACAGGTAACAGCTATCAGGAAGGAAAGAAGAAAGGCAGTGTCTCTCTTTTCTTGTTCCACAGAAAGAGGTCTTGGGGGTATGAGGGCAAGTCATCTAGGGTAGCCTAGCCACCTTGCTATCACCTTTCATGTCCTAGAAATTTTTGCAAAGATTCTTCTCTACCTGCTATCCCTGGATTGAATTTTCTTTTTTTTTTGGGGGGGGGGGCAAACCCAGTGACGCTCAGGGGTTACTCCTGGCTATTCGCTCAGAAGTCGCTCCTGGTAGGCACGGGGGACCATATGGGAAACCGGGAGATCAAACCAGGGTCTGTCCTAGGTTAGCGCAGGCAAGGCATGCACCTTTACCTCCAGCGCCACCGCCCGGCCCCTGGATTGAAATTTCACTGCACCATACATACTCAGATCCTGTAGAGGAGATAACAGGGGAATAAAGTGCCATGACCGGACAGTGAGGGGCAAAAGCACTTTCCCATCTAGGCTTGTTGGAGATCCATGCCTCATGCCCATTCTGTCCTGGTACAGTTCCCAAGGAGAGTGGGGGCATAAACCCCTCAGTAAGCTGATCACAGAGTACCTATGTTCAGGGTTAAGAAGACAAGACTCCAATGGGTCAGCTCTCAGGTTGCCAGAAGAAATAAGAATCCTCAGAGCAGTAGCTTCCAACTGCCAACTTTTATCCCTGGTCCTTCTGATTCCATGGATCTGGCCAGCACATGAAAAATACATATACCTTTCCCAAACGTTTCTCAGGTTATTCTAAAGCGCAACTGCTGGAGGATTCAGGATCTTAAAGACCCAGGTCTTACCCCAGCCCCAACCATCTCATCATGTGGTGTTGGGCAAATAGCTTCACTTCTCTAAGCTTCTATTTCTCCACTTGATAAATGAACCTTTAAAACACTCTGTCAATGATCAAGATTCTTAAACGATGTAGGAGGAGTGACCTAAAATCAGTGCCACTGTGAATTCAACACCAGGAAAACATGAACTCTGAGTCTGAGGAGATAGGGCAGTAAGCAAGGTGCTTGCCTTGCATGCAGCTGACCTGAGATTGATCCTCAGCCTCCCATCTGGTTCCCAAGCTACTTTCTGAGCGCAGAGCAAAGAAGTAAGCCCTGAACACTGCTGGGTGTGGCCCCAAACAAAAACCAAGACAATAAAAGAAACATGGATTCTCTTGGCTGCTCTCTTCAGGATAGTAAGGGCTGGGGGGTGGGGGGGGAAGATGGCACATTCTTTCCTGTCTTCCCCTCCCTACCCTTTCAGCAGCCCAGGAAAGAGGAGGGTCTTCTTGCAAGCAAGCATCTTGGAATTACTCAATTCTCTTTGCAGCTTGGCATTCACACATCTATGCTGGACAAACGAGAAATTGAAGCAGCTTGGTGGGGTTGGAAGGAACTGGAAGGAATTACAAGCATGGCTCAATGCATGGGACCTTCCACCTAGAAATGGTCCATGCTTCTGTAATGAGGCAAGAGGTGGGAAGGAAAATGAGCCGCATGGCCATCACCAAGAGTGATCTGGCCTGTTTGAAAACTATAATTGCTACTAATGGCCAACCTGTGGGGTGGTATTTTATTAACACTAATAGATTTTTACGGGAGATTTCTCACATTGTTCTCTAAGCGCCTCAGGAATTTATTAAATATTCAAAGGCCATGCTCTGGATGGTTCAGTTAAAGATGACTCCTAATGAAGTTTCCCGCAAGTAAGAGACCTGGAGAGAGAGTGCAGACACCGAGTAGATGCTGGCTGGAAGTCTTAGCAAGAGAGACAATAAAACGATAATAATAATAACGAACATTTACTGACAACTAAATATGTACCAGGCACTATATGAATTCTGCTATGGGCTTTTTTTCCTATTTTCATCCTCACAAATATGATCCAGTAAGGGAGGGACTCTAAGCATCTCTGTTCTACAGAGCAGGAAGCTGAGACTTCAATTTTGAAATCAGGGAAAATGGGGGAGGAAGGGAGAATAAACAGAAGTTTGAAGTCAGGCAGATGAGAATTTTTCTATCTTAGTCTAAGCTCTGTGAACTCAGACAATTCACTAAATCTTTCAGGGTCTCAATATTCTCCTTTATGAGCTAGACTTACCCCACTTTACAGATGAGGGAATGGAGACACACACAGTGAACAGGGCAGATCTTCTTAGATGGTCTTTTGGTTCAATTTAATACTTATTATTGCAGGATGAACAGCTCGGAGTTGTTAAAAAGAGACTCTTGAGTGGTTAAAAAACAATGATTTTCATTAGTCAGATTTGAAAACAATCCAAAAGGTTTTCCATATACTTCTACTCAAAGCAGTATTCCTCACAAGAGGGAAAACAAGAACTCAGCCTAAATGCCTGTTGACAGATGACTGCATAAAGAAGTCCTGGTAAATATACTCAAAGGAATACTAAAAAGATGAAATCATGCCCTTTGGGACACTATGGATGGAACCTAGGGTGATTATGCTAAGTGAATTAAGGCAGGAAATGAGACAATGGATGGTTTCACTCATATGTGGAATAAGAATAACTAAAACAGACCCACTGGCAAAGAAAGCACTAACTTGGACCCATTGAAAATTCTGATAGTTACCAGAGGGGAAGGAAGAGAGAAGGATGTGAGACATAAGTAGTGTTGGGAGTGGTAAGGATTATACACTCAGAAATATGTAAAGCTATCCCCCTGGAACTTCATAATAAGGTAAACCAATGATATATCAATGAAAGCATGATGAAGACATTGTTTATGAAACTGTTTATTTTGCAGGTGATTATATAGGTAAAGAATTGAGGAAAGGCTCGGGTGGTTCACAGTCATCGATTCAAGATGCATTCCCAGGATGTTCTCTCAGGTCTTCACTCATATGTGTCTCTGTGCTACATATCACCTACCATAGCCGCTTTATGTGGTGTAAGATTCTTCAGCTTGAGAGGGTAGAATAGTGAGTGACAGTCTGGCTATGGTAGCTGGCTTGTCTCAGAAAAAGAGTTCCAAGACAGGGTGTAGAAACATCATGTCCACCATAATCTTGTTATTCAAAGCTGTTGTAAATCACCACTATCCCTGACTCCAAGAGGTAGAGACATAGACCTCATTCCCCTACTCAATAAGAGAAAAGTCACAGACCTTTTTATCATTTGCAATCTCCTCATTGTTTTGTAATTTGAAGCCAAAGAATGGTAGCTTTTAGTCAGAAACAAAACTTACTCCTCCAAGTCATGACTGGAAAGCACATTACCAGCTACTTGACCAAAATCAGGAACAGCATGAAAATAATTTCTTTCCCTTGGTGACTACAAACTCCCCACTTCTAGTCAAGGAAGTAACATTGTCCCAAGTAATAAAGATACTAGACCAAATGCAAGACATCAATTAACTTTGTGTTTCAGATGGGTAATGAAAATTTCTTAGTATAAATATATGACAAAATGTATTGAGACACATTTTTTGGTGTCAAATAAAATTCAAACTTAACAGAGCATCCTTTTTTATTTGATAAATATGTGCATAGTGGGAAGAGCTGAGAACAATAATTTCAATTTCATTCATCGGCTGCAGCACCAAGGAAGTTTGGATTAGTTGTTTCATAGTCTGAACAGACTTGAGAAAACAGAGGTTCCTTTCCAGTCATGGAAGAAACTAAAAGTGGGTGTCCAATATTCATTACACCTTCTAGTGCCAGCACTTACTATCAAGTTATACAACTCAAGTCACTTTTCTCGTCTGTCAAATGGGAGGAGTCATGTAACCTTTTAACCCAAGGATACTAAGACTAGGAAGAATAAATAAAATAAAGGTCATTATTCCTGATCCATATTTGTTGAATATTAGCTTTTATTAATGCCAACAGAGGGACAGACATACAGCTGTGGCAAATGTTGTAATAACTGAACTACTAGAAGGAATTGGAGACAGTGATTAGGGTAAAACTTGATAGAAGTCATAACTAAGTAGTGCTGTGTCAGAGGAAGCCATGTTTACCACAAGGACAAGGAAAGATTTCTAAGCAATGGGAACAGAGAAAAAGAAGTAAAGGTGAGAGATGAAAAAAGAAATGGCTGAGGTTCTGTGTTGATGGAAAGTCGAAAGGAATTTGAAGTTCTAGAGACAGTGTGGTATTGAGATTAAAGCCATATAAGGAATATAAGGCCAGTGAGAAAATTATCCCAAAGTTCCTGGAATACCAAGTGTGGACATACCTCCTTCTGGGACCCCAAAGCATTCATGTTTTTCCACACTATTTTCACACCATGTTGTTGGGATTTTTTTGGTCCAAGAATTTAGTCCAAGAATTTGTCTATTCTCTTTCATCATAAAACTATAGACTATTTAGATATAAACTCTTTTTGTAAAGACATACCACCCTTCAATTTTTCTAGTTTCACATAAATATTATATGAAAAATAAAATGAACTTAAATAAATACTTAATTTAAAATATTATTATATATAAAAAACTTAAATAAATATGCTTAAATAAAAATAGGCCTAAATAAACAAAAGTAAACCTTTTTTTGGGAGGTGGCATAAAATTGGTGATGATTCTGCAGTAAAACACAGCAAGTCTCAACAGAGGATAGCCAGTGAGTTTCATGGGACCAAGTTCAAATTGTTGGAATCAGAAGATAAAAGACAAATGGAGGTGGAGACCATCAGGAAACCTCAGCATTCTTCCAAATGTCAAGACCTCTCACATGACAGGGACTAGAGAGGAGTCTACCTAGAGGTGGGAGAGCAGTGGAGAGAAATATGGGATGAGATGGAGAGGAAGGGTTGGTTTCCCAACTTTCAGTCAGAAAGAGAAACATAACAGCATTACCAAACCAAGAAGAATATATGATGCAAAATTGCTTTCCAATTTACAACTATTTTCAATTTAGAATTCCAATTTATAATGTGGAATCCAGGACTTCTGAATGGAGAATATTGACATGTTTGTAGTTTTGGATTGACTTGGAAAGATCACATCAGCCCTTAAGATTCCTCCTACCATTCAGTTGTGGGTACTCTGAATTCGTCCCAAAGGGAAGCAGGCAAAGGGAGTTAGAAAGATTGTAGATTATTAGCATTGTATAAGTGGTTCCAGGTCCCAGGCTACAGAGAAAATCTTACACATTGAATGCCTAATGATCGTGATGCTAATACAGTGTTTTGTGTAGGGAGCTGTTGATCTCTTCCTCCTATTTAGCTAACAGCCTTAAATTTAGTACAGGATTTTATTTTCACAACAGTATGATATGCATGAATACAATTGTACACATGAGGAAACGTAAGTTTTGACTCCTCTTTCAGTCATTCTGCTTGTACAAAGCAGAGATTCATGGGCCTAGAGATTGTGACCTTAGATTCTCTGCTTAGATAATATAGGTCAGATTTCTACCTTCCCGAAATGCACAGTTATCATGCTCAAATCCTGTCTGATGACATGCTCAATATTAGTCTAATGAATTATTTTATTATTATATTTTTATCTTATTAGAATTAATGTAATCTCATTATTTGTGATACTACTACATAATATAAAATAATTATATTATTTTAAGTTTTGTTTTATTTTATATTATATAACATAACATATAATATAATATTGTTTTTGTTTTATTATATCATTTCATATTATTATAATACTTAATTATTCCAATTAAGTGACTTTGACTTATCCTAAATAATAATGTGATAAATACCCTAAAATCTATAAACATACAAACAAAAAATAGAAGCCAGAGAGATAGTAAAGGGGTTAAGGTCTTTGCCTTGCATGTCGTCTAGTCAGGTTTCATCCCCTGCATCCCATAGCGATGCAGGAATCATCCCCAGGAATGATTCCTGAGTGTAGAGCCAGGAGCAGACCCTGAGCACAGACAGCTGTATCTTCAAAATAAAGAATCCAATTAAAAACGAATAAAACAAAGCCTAGCCACTCAAATAAAAAGGCACTATCCATAAAAATAATATATTGGGCCTAAAATTCAGTACAAAGATGTATTTTGTGTAGGATTCCACTTGCATAAAGTAAAAAATCACATAGCCTATAGAGATAGAAATCATAATTGTGGTTGCCTTTGGAAAATAAATGTGTGAATAAACAAGAAATAAACATGAAGGAACTTTGAAGGGCAATGGCAGTGGCTTACATTTTGATTGGGATGTTAGTCAGATGAGTATATACATTTGTCAAAACTCATCACACCACAAATTTAAAATCTGGCATCATATTGGCTCTAATTATATGTCAATTAAAAATGACCTCTGATTTAGACTTTGGCATTATTCTCAAATAATTCTCAACGTAGATCCACGTAAACATGCTGGCTTCATCCATCTTTAAGCAGGTGTGCCTTTTCTAAACATTTATGATATGGAAGGATTGATTATTTTGTAAAGGGCTTGATTGTTTTGCATTACATTTTTATGTAATTATTTTCACTTAGTAGGTGTAAACATTTTAAATAGGCCATGCTTTCTTTTAAAATAGTAACTTCTTGCTAGAACAAGTTCTAGACTCGAGAGCTTAGAAGCAACACTCATTATTTAATATTCTAAATAGATCATTTATCAACTTGTATTCTGGTTCTCAGGGTGTTTTTTTTTTTTTGAGAAATGTATGTTAATAGTAAATCTACATCCCAGACTATGCTGCCCACAAAAGAATGTGGGTAATAAAGAAATGCCTTTTAGATATAAAAATAATATTGTCCTAGAAATTCTGTGGTAGTATATGAAGTACCATCATTTCCTAAGAGAAAACAATATTAGCTGATACCTGATACCACTAATTCATTCTTTCATTCATTTATTCAACTAGCCACCAAATATTGGTTAAATATTCATTCCTCATTAGGCAATAGTCTAGATGGAAAGTACATAGTAGTAAAAGTAATAATGAAGGGAGAGAGGCTGCCACCACACCAAACCTGGTAGGACTGGTTTCCAGGCCAGATCACTGGAGCCTTCTTGGATTGGATAGGCCAGTCCCTGTTTTGGTGGAGGGCCCAGAGCTCTACATCTGTTTTTGCTCAAATTTTAACGGCCCAGCCCCACAATTGATTTTGCAAAGAATCCACCACCATATCAAACCAGGTAGGCCTGAGGCACCGTGGTGTTTAAAGACCCTATTGACATAGCCTTGGGAGTATGAGTTCCCAGAATGACAATTCAGTAGAAACACAGTAGAAACAGTTCAGTAGAAAGTTAGATGGGGAAGTTGTGTAGAAGTCCACTAAGTTAAATCAGCATAAACAGTAGCACAGAATTCAGCAAATCCTCAGGCAATAGCTTTAGTAACACCATTATGAGTCCTAGCAATAATATAAAGCAAATTATTTTGTTTAGACTAAAGGGACAGGCTGGTGTTAAAAGTTTGGGTACCTCTAGGGGCGATTCCTTGATCAGGAAGGTGCTTTCCCCAGAGTGAGGCTTGCCCATTGCACTCTGGGCCTGCTTACCCCTGCGATTTCCCCAAATGTGGGAAACTTGACTGCATAATTTGTGGTAGTGGGGACTGCGTGCTCGCTATCCCCTGAAAAAAAAAAAAGATGGGTAACTTGGACATTGTCGGAGGGAAAGTTTCACTGATGGAGGGATTGGGGTTGGAATATTGAATATCTGAAATGACTATATTATGAACAACTTTATAATTCACATGTCTAAATAAAGTTTCAAATGTGACATGGAGGTGACTTGAAAACCATGCATGGCAACTGCTGAACTCTGGCCTTTACTTCACAAAGATAGAGGTAATTATTGTCATTAATAATGATAGGAAAGAAACCCATCCCCAAAGACAACTCATTACATTCTCCTTCGCTCAATATTTTTCCCCTTAGATTTTCAAACAAGAATGAGCTAAGATGTTCTCTTTTGGCTTAATTACCACTTTTATCATTGAATCAACCAATATTTATGAAATCTTTACTATGTAGCAGATGCTATACCTGCAGCTGGAGCTAGAGCAGTGAACAAAATGAATTTCTTTAAACTCTATCATGTAGACACTATATTAGTAGAGGGGGAAAGATGTGAATCAAATAAGCAAGCAAATAAATTGCCATGTGATGTTAAGGGCCATGGAAGAAAACAAAGATTGAATGGTTCCAGTTGAATGCTTGGTGAAGAGGTTCGTAACATTATTCAGGATGAACAAGCAAAGCCCCATTGTAGAGGAGTTGTAAATCAAAACCTTAAGTAAGATGAATAATTAGCTGTGAAGATATTTGAAATAAGATCATAGGCAAAGAAAAGCATTAAGTTCATAGACCACTAGATAAGAATTAATAGGAAAAATGGCAGCAGACCTGAACAGAAGAAGCAGAGGTGGAAAGAAGGTGAGACCCGAACAGAAGAATCAGAGGGTGGAAGGAAGAAGATGGAGTTATAAAGTTCTCTATTAAATGTCACCAACTTTATCTTTCTAAAAGCCTCCACTGTTCCTTTATAATAACCTCCAAATAGACTCTAACTATAAAAAACCTTCCGTCTTCAGCTTGCTCCAGAAATGGGGGACAAAAGAGTCAGCTCATAAATCAAAATTGTACAAATTACTTGGATCTAGAACTGAGGTTCCAAACTATATACTAAGACTCAGTGGAATGATTTCTAAAACTTCTAAGTTTGGGAAAATATTTTTTAAATGTTAGCATAACACAGAGACTTAAAAGTTATAGATTAGGGCCTGGGGAGATAGCACAGTGGCGTTTGCCTTGCAAGCAGCAGATCCAGGACCAAAGGTGGTTGGTTCGAATCCCATATGGTCCCCCATGCCTGCCAGGAGCTATTTCTGAGCAGACATCCAGGAGTAACCTCTTAGCACAGCAGGTTTTTTGGGTGTGGCCCAAAAACAAAAAAAAAAAAAGTTATAGATTAGATTATTCTACTTTTGATTTGCTCTTAAATCTCTCTTCTGACTTATCATGTCTCCATAAATAATATAGTCCTAGTAAATATGATCTCTATGTCAATTATGTGAGAAAGTCATTCCTACCTCACTTTAGCTAGTGTTTTTATGTTATGTTTTGTTTTCCTCTGCCATTTTAACTACCAGTCTTATTGCATTGAGTCTCTATCTTTTCACTGATGTAATTAGACCATTTAATTAAAATTTGATGCAGTAATATATAATTATGCTATCTCATTTGCTTTCTAAATATTCCCTTCACTTTCTCTATTTTCCCTCAACTATTTTCTTGTAGATTACTTCAGTAGTTTTAGTATTTCTTTTTAATTTATTTATGATACTTCTGTATCTCTTTTTGCATAAACTTATGTTTGCTCTAGGAATGAATAAATAGTTTATATGTTTATCTTCATTCTTAGACCAAACATGAAATATCTGTGTTTAATATTTAATCAAGATTTTACTGCTTTCATAGGAACACAGAAATCCTACGACCAGTTGTGTTCCTTTAAGCTTTTGCTTTAATAATGTAGCCCTTTGCCCCTTGGATACCCTCACTGTAATGACAGTTGAACCTGAACACGCCCCTTGGATACGCCCCTTGGACACTCCCCTTGCCATGCTTGGTATAAAAGGGAAAGTTTAGACCTCTCTAGGGAGTGTAGGGGTATGGGGTGCAGATTAGAAACCAGAGCAGCGCCTGCCAGTCCACAGGGGGTCAGAGATAAAGCATCAGCGAGATGCTGCCTAACTTTGTTTCTATCCCTCAATCTTTGTCTATTGAACCCAGACCTTCACCCCTCCCCCTCCCCCCCTCTCTCTTCCTCCTTTCCCCTCCCCTGGTAATAAAAGATACTTGGTTTAAAAAATAAATAATAAATAATATATCACTTGTAAATATGACCTCTATACAAATTAAGAAACATAGCTCACAATGGGAAACTTTAAAAAGCTCAACGCAAAATCACAATTTTAAAACTTCAGTAGAGAAAAATTTACTCATTTTTATCATTTCAAGCTAATGCTTCTCTGCTAACATTCTATATTTCTTAGTTGACATTTCTTTTTTTGTTTTTGTTTTTGGGCTACACTGGTGATGCTCAGGGATTACCCCTGGCTATTCATTCAGAAATCACTCCTGACTCGGGACCATATGGAACATTGGAGATCAAACCCAAGTCTATCCTGGGTCAGCCACGTGCAAGGCAAATACCCTACCACTGTGTTATCACTCTGACCCCTACATTTATTTTCTATATCGAAAACTCCATTAGCAATTATCTTAGAGCAGATCAGCTGATAAGATTTTAAAACCTATTTTTGTTTTCACCTTATGGATAGTCTCTCTGGATATAGAATTCATTTTTTTTTTTTATCCATCTATTTATGTTGAGGGGTGGCCATGCCCAATGATGCTCAAGAGTCACATCTAGCTCTGTACTCAGGAATTACTTCTGGCAGGGCTCAAGAGTGCAGGGATCAAACCTGGGTTGGCTTCCTGAAAGTAACACCCTTCCCAATGCACTATCACTCCAGCTCCAGGAATGCATGTGTATGCAGTGCCTCTAAGCCCTTCTGAAATCTTGGTGACTAGCCCAATGTTAACTTGGGCTTTTGGTCTTTGGTTTGGAGGTGATATTTGTCGGTGAAGTCCTAGTTCAGCAGTTTTCTGAGGATCCTTCGGTTATAGGAAGTGAACCCAAGGTCCTTCATGTGGAGCCTGTGCTTCAACCAGCCTCTTGATTTTCTCCCCAGTCTCAGGTTAGCTTCTAAAACATAATTGTGTAGGGCTTGGTGACTCTCCTTCACCAAGTTCAACTTGGGTCAACCTGTTTTCATCCCCAGCATCCCATATGGTTCCCTGAGCATTGCCAGGAGTAATTCATAAGTGCACAGCCTGGAATAACTCCTGAACATCACCGAGTATGAGACAATAAACAAACAAACCCTCCAAACAACAACAAAAAAACCCTAAACTATGAAAATCTACTCAGGTTGAGAATATTTAGGAGCCTAATAGTCAGATCAAAGGAGAAAGAGAAAGAAAAAAATATTTATTTGAACCCAAGTAAACAAATATATTTACTGGGAGAGAATTTGGATAGTTAACATGACTTTGCACCTCTCCAGAGTGAAGAGTTGGGGGTGCAAAGAAACATGAAAACAAGCAAACAAAACTGGAGTCCTGCTTCATTAAAAAAAAAATCCACTTTGAGCTTTGTTAATGCAAAGCTTTTTATCTGAGGAGCTCAAAGAGCTTTATTACAGGTAAATATCCTTGTCTCCAGCTGCTAATAGGAGTGGCCAGGCCTGGGGAGATTAGGGCAAAATGACTATTTCAGGTCACATAACTGACATGCAGAGTGGTTAGTAATGGGATTTGTCTGCTGTCTATTGTATCCACCAAGACTGGATGAGGGATGGTCAAGGTCCCTTGTGGGCACATAAGAGTGATGAGGCATCTTAGAATCACAGAGGGCTACCTCAAAAGGGACTTGGAAATTGGGGGAGGAAAAGAAGATCCTTGGGCAGGGTCCGCTTTGTTTTCCAGACCCCATTCTAGGCTCCAAGAAGAGCCACAGCCTGTTTATGGCAGAGCCCCAAAGTGACTGTCCCCCTCCCCATTTCCTCCTGACTCTCACCGCCTCTATTAGAGTTTTCTTGGCTCTCAAGTAATTTGTCTAGGAAAACCTATTAAGGAAATTCAATTTCTCTAAAGCTGGCTCAGTGGAACTTGAGTTGGATCAAAGCGTGTGGATTTGGAAAGAATTAGAGGGAGTGACAAAGCACACTCACTTGGGGGGGGGGTACACTCGGGGTCAAATTGCAGGCTCCCTGGACTCGGACACTGGGATTTAGGGCATACTATCCCCAGTTTTGGCTCCTCTAAATGGGAAATAAATACCAGCAGGGATGGGAAACTAAAACCAGGAGGTCTGGACTCATGTGCCCCAACAC
>PVKC010040384.1:0-12330 GCA_004027635.1 Crocidura indochinensis | reverse complement strand
CTTTTTTTTTTAGTGCTAAGGATTGAATCCCAGGCATGTGCTCTATCCCTGAACTAAGAACCTTTTTTCAATGAAAAAAAAATTAACACCCACTTCCCACCCGTTTTGGGGAAAAAATAGCATCTCTGCTTTTGGAGGCTGTGGAGGTCGCTTCTACAGTTGGGGGTGGTGCTGCTGAGGTGGGCCTGGGGTGCATCAAGGTGGAAGGGAGGAAACTGAGCTCATTTGGGCCTCTGTGTTACAACTTTTGGTTTTGTTTGTTTACAGAAGCACCCAGAGGACAGAGAGGGTTAGTCCCTTAGATATCCCAGAAGGAAGCCAGGTGCTCAGCAAAGTTAGGGTCACCGGTTGCTAAGGGCAGAGCTAGGATTTACACTCAGGTTGGTCTGATTCATCTGTGGAGGTGAGCCAGGAGTCACATTTCCTTTTTAACTCTGGAAGTGAGGAGAACCAAGGGACCTGATAGCCTCAAGTCTGAGGTCAGATCACCTCACAGAATATCTTACATTCTTGACTGTGAGGAGAGTGCTAACCCTGTGCTCCTACAGGATTTAGGAGTCCAATGACAGTGTCTTGTGCTTCCTAGTGGTCCAATTGGTGACCTATTAGTGTTCAACTCAGAAATGAAAGCATTATCTATCCCCTGCCTTTCTTCCAGGACTGGTACCGTGCCATGGTCATTTCTTTATTCCCCCAAATAGTAATGCAAGATCCTCAGGGGCAACATAGCTAATGTCTAGAGACTGGTTATCAAAGGCTGTGAGGATGCAGCCTGTGCTCAGGATATTAGAGTCTTTCCTGGTCCCAGAGTAAGTCTTCAGCATTGAAACTGGGGTCAGGGTTTTTGATCCCAGTCATGTGTCCTTTTCGAAACTACAACTGTCACATTGACCTGCTGGGTTCAGAACCATAGTACTTGGGGACTATCTGAGCCTCAGAACAAGCTTATCAAGCATTATAGAAATAAGCAACATCTTGCCCTTCCTCTGCAGTTCAGGAGCAGTGGTTGCATGCCATGCTGTGTTGAGAAAGATTTGGAAGAAATGGTGGCATCACTGCTACCTGGACAATGGTTAGGGGTTACATGTATGTAAGACATTGGTGTTCCTGTGAAAGATTTCATCCAAGCTCTTATTTCATGGCTAAGAGAATGGGAGTCCTTTGTGCCATCCATTATATTTGTTGCTGGACATTTTTAATGGGGCCCTCATCAAGCAGCTCCAGGAATTTCTCAGGTCTCCTGCAGGAAGGCTGGCACTGGTTCTGGAATTGTATCTGGATAAAGAGACTGACCATAACATTCATGCTTAGTCATAGTGTGGTCTTAGGCAGGTTCTGTCTGAGTTTAGGTTTCTTCTGTAAAATGGAGAGCAAATCACTCTTTCAGCATTGTTATGAAGAATAAACTAAGGAAAGGGCGAAACTCTTCCATGAATTCCCCAGCCCTATTGTTCATTCTTTTTGCATGGATTGCATTTCTTTCCCCTTCCCTAGGTCATTAACCTGTCATTCTTCCAGTAAGACAAGCTCTTTTTCTCTGACCCTTAATTTTGGACTTGGTCATCTCACTTGATTTGTCCCAGAAAAAGGGCCAGCTTGGGCACATTCCCCAAAGACATTATGTTTCCATTTGCTCTGGTGAGCCTCCATGAGAACATGCCACAGCTGGGAGAGAAAGGAGGAATGGACTCATGCCCTGCAGCATAGCTGCCCTGCAGAGCCAAATCTAATCAGCTGACCCACAGCTGACCTGCAGGTGCCCTGTGAGAAGAATGTTCATTGTGGTATGTGATTTGTTTTGATGTGCAGTAGGAGCAGATCCAGGCATCTCTCGAGGCTGTTTCTGGCAGGAAGCATATTTCTTTCTCTGAGGTAGCAGTGCAAAAATTCTGAGGTGGAAGGAGCAAAGGACAAAGCACTACTGTGTAGGAGGGGATGCTGGATGGCTCAATGTACAGCAACTTGTTGAGAATCTCTCACTCCCATAGGACTCCTTGGCAGTCAGGGCAGAGTATCAGCTGCTTTGGTTTCTTTTCTCCAGTCTTGCTATCACAGCTTCTCTCTGACCTTGCAGCTTCGAATCCCACCCCTACCCTTGACAGTTTTCATTGCTGATTCCTCAGGGTCTATTCCTCTTCTGTATTCCCCTCTAGGCTGGATATCTACTCACTGTAGGAGGAGAATAGATAGGAAGGACAATTGCCCCAATTAGCTATGGAGACTCAGCCTCCACCCAGAAATAGGACTAGTCTGTGGTGGACAATCCAAAAACATAAAGACAGCTAGAAGAATATGCAAAATGCTGTGTTAAAGAGCAAAGGCTCATCTTTCCACATCCTTTGCTCTGTAGTTCAAGCAAAAAAAAAAGTCAGAATTGATATGCATAGAAGTACATCCTTCCAGCAGGTTCCCTGTCTGAAAATTTTCCATCTGTATGAAGGAAAGAAAGGGATATATTCTGACAATATTTGAATTGGTATTTCTCACCAGAGTAGGTAGCTTAACCTTGAGACCATGGGTTTGAAAAAGAATCTGGGCTCAAAGAACTGAGAGATCACCTAGTAACAGTAACAGTGACTAAGCTTACTTGGGTTATAGTCTAAAGACCAGATCAGCCCTACTTCCCTCTCTGAGGGTTCAAAGGTCACTTATCTTGCTGGTCTTTGAGGTCTTTTTTGAGCCAAACCCTGCTCTCTTGTCCTCATTCATTCTTCTGTAGTTGGGCACTCAGGCTGTTTCTAGATCTTGACAATTGTGAGTAGTCCTGCAATGAACATAGATGTGCATAGAAAAATGCTCCACTATTGCTATCTTTCTCATCCACTATTCGATATCTGTAGCTTTTCCTTATAGCTTTATCTCTTTTCTCATAAATGAGAAAAGAGGCCCAGAGAGTATGAGTGTTGGCCTAAGGCCAGGCTGCTGGTTTGTGTTGGAGGAGAGGTTATTTGGACTGGATTTTTGTGTGAACCAAAAATCCAGTGGGGACACCCTAACTCTGAATTCACATTCATAGTAATTAGGAGGTAGATTAGGTTCAGATGAAGTCATGGGACTCTGCTCTCAGGAAATAAAGGAAGGACATAAAGTATAGCACCCATAGCCTTGTGATCTGATCCTGGTATATGATGGAACTTAAATGCTCTCATTGGTTCCCATGATCCATCTGCCTGTCTTCTGTGACCTGTGATTGGTATTATCCATACCTAAATGGACATTGGGAGAACAAATATTCCCCTCTTTGAGGAAGATGGACCAGAGCCTTCTCCCCGGAAATCTATGAGCATAAGGGTGGGCAGTTGGGAGTCTCAGAGCCAGGAGGGGCCTGTCAATACCATCTCCATTTTGGACACTTCTGCTTCCATAACTGTGAGAAGAAAAAAGGAGTTAAGCTACCAGGTATAGTCTCTGAACTAAGGACAACAGGCCATGAGAAGCTGGACCTTCCAACTCTCAGCCTGACTTTGCTTCCCCTTTGAGTGTGTGCTGGAAAAGAGGAACTTCTAGGACCACTGGGTCATATCAGGGTTGTTTTTATGTCCTGAGGGTGAACTTTGTTTTGTGCTTCTGCTGTATAATAAAGAGGGCCCATCAGCATTAAGTGCCTCAAAGTTGGGAAACTTTTTTTTTTCCACCAAGAACACTTGTGGCAGAAGACCAAGCACTGACATCTTGCTGTCCAACAACTGAGGTAATTAATATTCCATTAACAAGGCCATTACATCTGCCGAATAGAAATCCACTTCATCTTAAGGTGTGAGGCCTACTTCTAAGTGAGGTGCAATAGCTGAATAAGCATACCTGATGATTTATGTCCATAAAACTTAATTTATTAGCAATGTCTTAATTGTGATGGTACATACAGTCCCCAAGCCATTAGCAAAATCCTCTAAAAGCCGCTGATGAGAGTAATATGCCCAATAAATGGGATGAGCAGCACTTTTTCTGCTTTGGAGGCTATAGACTTGCTAATAAGGCTGAGCAGGTCTTTTAATGGAGTGGCCAAGTAGGCAGGAGGGAGGAAAAGAGGGGGATGGTGGGTGGGCTCATCCTGTGTCCCAAACTGCAGCTGGAAGGATGCTTCTTTCAGCATCAGATAGAGAAAGTGGGCAGGGTTGGGGGAAAATGGGCAGGTTTGGGCTTATTTTCTCTGCATGGTATGTGTGGTCCTGAGGAGGAACATGGTCATATGGATCATGGGACATTGAGATGGGCTGGAGAATAGCTATGGTGTTGTGGCTTTCTCCTTCCCTCTGTTCTTTCTCCCTTCTCCCTCCTTTCTTCATCTTTCCTCCTGCTACTGCCAAGAGCTTCACCCATTTAAACATATTGGACCTTAGTATTTGGACATCCAAAGGAATATGAAGAAGCAGGCTTTGATCCCTTTTAAGAAAGGATTGCCTGAGCTCAGCTGAAGTAAAGTCTGGCAGACAGCAGCCTTTATACGCCAAAGGACTTTTGACTATGCACATTACAATAGCCATCCAAGTGAATATGGTTGAAAAATGGAATGTCTATGGGGCCAGAGTGATAGTACAGTGGCAGGGCACTTGTCTTGTATGTGGCTGACCTGGGATGAACAGAAGTTCAATCCCCGAAACCCATATGGTCCCCAGAGCCTGCTAGGAGCCAGTTCTGAGCGCTACCCCTGGGTGTGGTGCAAAACAAACAAACAAAAAAGGATTGTCTTTTCTTTTTTAAGCATCCAGGTAAGGACTATTGATAAAGAAAAACACCAGAATGCTAATGTCACCAACACTCTGTAAGCTAGACATTCCCATGTCTCCAGAAAATATTCTTGTGCCCCAATGCAGGGATAAAGTCGACTTCTTCATTTATATTATTGTGGATTAACTTGGCCTCCTCTGGAATAGCCTATACATCAAGAAGCAAGCCATCATTTTATTTGACTTCTTTTTATTTGTTTTGTTTTGTTTTGGGGGCTTCTCAGGCAAGCACTCATTGAATGACCAGACCTGATGATAATTGACCATTAGGTCAAATGGCTCAATGCTCAACCTCCTCAGTAATGTAGCATTACTTGGGTCCAGTGTTGAAGGAGGTCACAGGGTCACCCTGGTGATGTTGGGGGCCACGAAGCACTTGGGTTGAAACTTGGGTCTTGCTGCATAGGAAGCATGTGCCCCTGACCTTTGAGTTCATTCCTTGACCCTTATTTGGCTTCCTTTATTTAATCTAATGCTTTTGTTTGTTTCGGGGCCACACCTGGTGGTATTCATGGATTTCTCTGGCTCTGCATCCAGAATTACTTACAACTATGCTTAGGGGATCATATAGGATGCTGAGGATTGAACCCAGGTTGGCAATGGGCAAGGGAAGTGTCTTACTTGCTGAGCTATCTTTTCTGCCCCAGTTCAGCCTTATGATTTTGAGACTCATTCATGTTGTTGAGTGAATAAATAGTTCATTGTTCTTGCGGAGAAATATTCCATTGTCTGAAGAGAGTACCATTGTGTATCATTTCACCTCTTGATGGGCATTTGAATTATTTCCTGTTTGGAGTTTTATCAATATAGTTATCAAATTTATGTACAAGTGTTTCTCTGTATTATATCATTTCTGTGCACATATAATTTATGTACAAGTTCTCCACATGTATATATGCATATATAGATAATTTCTCTTGAATAAATATGTAGGAGTAGAACTGTGGAATTGCTGGGTCATATAAATATATGTTTAACATGGTAGGAAATGACCAAATTGTTTTTCAAAATGGCTACACTACTCATTAGTAGTGTTTGAGAATTCCAGTTCCTCTCATTCTCATGTTTTGATCTTGGAACTGTCAGTCTTTTAAATTTTAGCTATTCCAGTAAGTGTGAAGTGATATCTCATTGTGGACTTAATTTGCAATTCTATCATGACTAATGTTGTTGAATATCTTTTCATGTTTTTATTGACCTTTTGGATATCCTTTGTGAAGTTTCTATTCAAATATTGCTCATTTAAAAAAATTGAGTAGTTTGTCTTCTCATTGAAATAGAGGTTTTTCTTTTCCTTCCTTTTCCTTCTTTCTTATAAAACATATTCTGAATACAAGTTCTTGTTAAATATATGCTATGCAAATATTTTCTACCCTCTCAGCCTATGCTTTGCATTTTTCTTTCTCAATAATGTTTTTAGAGAACATAAGTGCTTTATTTTGATGAAGTCTAATTTTTTATGACTAATGCGTTGTCTTTCCTCTCAGAAATCATTGCTTACCCAAAATTGCAAAGATTTTCTACAATTTATTTTTTCCTAGAAATTTTATAGCTTTAGATTTTATCTTATGTTTATAAAATACATATCATATTCATTTTTATGGGCAGGATCAGCTAAAATCCAAGGTCCTCTTTCTTTCAAATGACTATTTAGTTTTAACCTCATTTGTTTAAAACACTATCCTCATTAAGTTATGTTGGTATCAATAGCATTGAAAACTATTTGCCTAGTTCATTCTGTACTTTCTGGTATGTTTAATTGATCTATATATTTGATTCTGTCTTGACAGTTATAGCTTTATAATATAAATCTTGAAGTCAGATAGTGTAAGCCTTTCAGCTTTATTATTATTATTTTTTTTTACCGACTTTGTTTTAGGGATGCTAGGTCCTTTATATTTCCATTGAGCTTTGAAATCAGTTTGTCAATGTTTATAAAAACCTCAGAGATTTTCATTGGGTTGTGAAGTTAGAGATCAATTGGAGAGAACGGACAACTTAAGTAATATTGAGTCTCCTAATCTGTAACTGGAGTAGATCTCTTTTCACTTACTTAGCTTTTCCCAGTAATGTTTTAGAGTTTTCAGTTAAGATACACAATCTTTTCTTAAGTTTATTCTTCTAAGAATTGTTTTACTTGATACTATCACAAATAGTACCCTTTAAAATTTTTATTTTTCTGTTGTTGCTAGGATCTAGAAATGTAGTTAATTTTTAATACTGATCTTTTATTTTGTGATGTGGCTGAATTAAAAAACGGTTTGTCCTAAGAGGTGTTTTATTTTTTCTGATAGAATGCTGTCATTTGTAAAAAAACAACATCTTCCTTTCTGTTATATATGTTTTCCAGTCCTTTTTTTTCTATTATTTTATAAAGGTCCTACACAAATTCTTTTCTTTATTGCCAGCTTGTTCATGAAAAGTGCTAAGTGTGGACATCTCAGTCTTTTTCTTGTTGTAGGAGAAAAACATTAATACTATGTTGGTTGTAGTTTTTTTTTTTCAAAGATGCTCTTTCTCTCCTATTCTTAGGTTTCCCAAATTTTGTTCTTAGAGGCATCTATTTTTTGCATATAGTCACACAATCATATTGATTTTGGTTTTTCCTGTATAATAATTTTTCCCTGTATGTTAAAATAAATACCGCACCAATAGAATTTTTTTTGGGAAAGGTTGAAATGTAAAAAGTAGAAGCTTAAGGATAGCTGAAAAAATAAACCAGGGGAAATATCTTACTGTCTTTTATAGTTTAATGGTGACCTCTAAAGTAGACACTATAAATAAAATTTATTTGGTTAGACTATATGAATAGCAGAAGTGAATGCATATAGAAGTAAATGCATATAGGGATAAAATATATGTTACACAGATGATAAAGGATTCTCATTGCTGCTTTATAAAGGTTGCATATGCATCAATAGGAAAATTAGAGTAATAGCAATCCACCAAAGAAACACATATATCCAAAAAAGTATGAAAAGTTCCTCAATCTCAACCGTAATAAAATAAATCTAAATTAAACAATAGCAAATGTTATTGGCAGATTGGCAAAGGTTAGCAGATTGATAATATTCAGTGTCAAAGAGGGTGTAAGGAAATTTTCATATTGTTGGTAGGAGAACACATTGTTATAATATCATTGGAAGACATTTGCGATGGTTTATCAAGTCTTAAAAAATATGTATACCCTTGTGTTACAGAGATGTCACTGTGATGTTGGAGGGTGGACTTGATGACAACTCCTTAGATCTGTGTCTTATCAGCAGAGATTTGAAGATCAGACACATGCGCAAGTTTCACAGAGAGAAAGAAAGCAAGTTTGTATAAGCAGGGGGAACAGAAGTGGGTGGACTAGGATCACTGTAGCCGACCCTGTGCACTCAAGTAGTAAAGCTTTATACTGTAGCCTAAGATTGAATTAGGAGCAAATGCCCCACTGAAGTGAGTTTAGGTGGGACTTAAGCAAAGATATATGATGCATACAGGAAAGTCTACTAACAAGGGTAAAGCTGCCATGTTAATCATATTATAATGAGCTATTTAAGGAGATGGGTGAACTAAGGTTGAGTAGGGTCTGTCTCTGAAGGCCAGGATCCAGAAAGTTCCATTGCTTTGTTCTTCACTCCATTCTGGCAAAACTCTATTTCTGTTGGACACTGAATCATTCCCCATCTTCCAATTTTACCTCTCTGTCAAGTTCCCATTTCACTTCCTCTAATATTAAACTTAAATGAACTACGTTGACACTTGGATCCCACAATTTTACTTCTAGGATTTATTTTAAAGTGATCATTGAACAAGTGAGGAAACTTCTCTATATAATTATTTTTAATATAAGTTGCAATGGCATCAACTTTTGGATACAACATAAAATATCCATCAGCAGGAATCTGAGTATATAGATTGCCCAAGCCATCTGTGATACTTAGGAGATTACACAGAACTGGTGACTTGGACTGGGTAATGCACCTTAACCCTTACACTACCTTTCTGGTCCATGAGGTTTTTATCTTCTCATTTAATTTCTGTATAATTTGAAATTTTTACATATGTATGATACACTGATGATCAGAAATAGCAATGCATCTTTTTATTTTATAGCAAATGAAGAGGCAATGGGACTTGATTGATTGCAAGTGGATGGCAGATTCAGGGAGGTGTTAAGTGTGATGGCCAATTTTGTAGCTTGGGCTATTGCTTTTAGAGTTCTCTTAGGAGGAGGAGGAGGAGGATGGGGGTGTGTATGTTTGTGTCAGTTGGTGATTTTTTCACTTGTACTTGGAGTACCTGAGATGCAATCCATTAAACACACAGGTTTGCAAGAGGCTGGATCACAAATTCATAGCCATCTCTACTTTTAGACATGAATCAGCCTCCAAGGTGTGTTTGTGCCCTGCAAACACTGCTGCCCCATAGAGGCAGTGGGTGGAGAGGGAAGGACCACCCCCAAAACACCCACTCTTGAGGGAACACAGAAGGGATCCCAGGAAAGGAACTTGAGAAGGAAAGAACAAGTCAACAATGAGTGGGCCCCGACATGAGAGGAAGGCACATGGATTTGGTGGTTAGGACATCCATGACCTTGGTGGATGGGAATGGTTCCCTTGGTGGTGGGTATAGAGATGTGAAGTTTGACAGTAATGAACTAGGGTTGAATGCCACCATGGACTTGGTGGGGGCAGTAAGTGTATTCACTAAGGACCCTCACTGACTCTTCTTGAGAAGACACTGGAGCAGGGGAGCTGCACAGGAATAAGAGCAATGAGAAGGGACAGCAAAATCCTCAGAGGGAAAAGATTAATCCTTGACCAAAAGGATCCTCTTTCTCTAGGATAGGAGAGGGAGGAGAAGATAGCAGAGGATGCAGTAGCAGTGGTGGGGGTGGTGTTATAATTAGAGGAGATGATTTTCTCTGGGAGGCCCACAATGCACCTCCCCAATGGCATTTCATCATCTCCCTACCGGCAAGATCAGAGTTTTAAGGTTCCCGCTTGATGAAGTTGGCTTGACGCAAAGCAATAATGAAAGTTGCCAATGGAGAATGTGGCAGGAATCAGCCCGGGTGTCAAATTCACTCAGCTCCAATGTGCAAATAGATAATTACGAGGCAGTTTCTACCAGTGGAACAGATCAAGATTCTTCTCGTGTGAAGCCGGCACATGTTTAAGATTTCCAGAATACTGATTTCCGAAATAATGATTCTAATAAACAGTGGTTATCTTAACTTTATTTTCAGGCCATAAAACACATCCTTTGATAAATTATTTCACCCTCTCTCCCCAAGTGCACCTCTCAAAGCCAGGCTCCCCTCCCCCGGCCGGCAGCAACCCCAAACGCCAGCTCCATATATTATTCATTCCAATCAAATAAGACACAGTGGTGCCTCAGTAAACTTGCTTTTCATATCAGAATTGCTCTTATTGAGTAATACACACTGCAGACCCCAGCTTCCAGCACCAGGCCTGAAATGAGCAATTCTCTCATTGTAATAATGTGCCTCTGTCATCTCCTTATTATCAGCATGATAAAAGATGAAATATTCACAGACGTTGCCCTCCTAACCTGATCACAGCTTGATATTTGAGCTTTGGAAATGAGTTTTATAAGCTTTAATATACTCCTTGGCGGAGTGACCCCTGAAATTAAACATTATTACAGAGCGGATATTTAAAAAGCTGGGGCCGCAAATTACATCAAAATGAAAATATTAAGGAGTATTACGAATATACCAAGTGGGAGCTCGCAGCTCTGGAAGCTGGGAGCGCTGGAGAGCTCCACGCGTGGGTGTCAAAAACATCAGAAAAAATAATAACAGCAGAGACACCTTGACTTCGGTTATTTTATACTTAGGACTAAACGAAATTATTTGAATGGATTTTTTTTTCCTCCTGTAGGCTAGCTTTCCAGGAGAGGGGGGAAAAGCTCATTATTCTCAACTTTAGGTTCCTAATACATTTCACGCTTGGTTGAAAGAGGCACCTACTTTTTTTCTTTCTTTTTTTCCCCCCTTCCTGGTGCATGGATAAATAAAAGAAATACCTAAACATAATGAAACCAAAGATCATGCTAAGAAAAAAGTGAGCAAACACGACTAGAAAAAGCTCCTGGATTCAATTTCCTTGGCGATTGGCACTCTGATGGACAGAATCACTGCAACTAGGGGCTGCAGGAAGCCAGAGGGCGGGGAGGGAGGGTATCCTGCCTGCAGCAGGACTGTGGCAGCTTCCAGAAGGGGCCCTGGAAATGTCCAAGGCCCCAGATCATTTGATAAAGCTCCACACAGCCTTCAGTTGCCTTGCTGGTGGTATCTGGAATTGGCATCCTGGATGGAGACCTAGAATGACAAGTTTAAGGCCTGTCTCTGCTGCAGGATTAAAAGTTTTATGAGGGCAGACACCAGGCCTGGCTTATTGCCAGTTGCACTTCTCACAGTAGCTTTCTGTCTATGTCAGTGACCCTTAACAAATAGCCTTATATATATTTTGTTTTGTCCTTTGTGGCACAATCAGTGGTGCTCGGGGACTACTATCTATCTGTACTTGAGTCTCAGGTGGTGCCAGGGTTGGAAACTGGGGCTCTCACACGCAAAGTATATGTCCCTCCCTTAGAGATTTTAGCCTATTTCTAATGGAGAATTTGTTGAATGAATGCATGCAGAAGATTCAATTACTTCCCAGTTCTTTTCCTTCTCAGCCCTTTGAGAATTGCTTGGTTTTCATGGACCTGTAGGGAAACACTCAGGTGAACCTTTCTTAGTCTCATCTGTTTGCATTCACCTGTGGCTAGGAAAGCACATTGCAAATTGTCCTTGGAATCAGTCTCAAAGCTTGACATTGAAGGATCCTTTTTGGTTATTGTTCCTATTTATATTCATCTCTCTGGACCTCAGTTTTCTAAGCTGTACAATGGGAATATTAGCTCAGAAACAGTGTACAAAATTCCTTCCAATTCAGAGATGGTTTATCTGTATCTGTTAATTTAAAATAAATTCATTTTTTTCTCTTAAAAAGTATAAGGAAGTAAAAATACCTGCCTTCAATGACAGATCAATAATGCTATAAGATTTTTGTTGATGCACCACAAATGCATGTATGTGATGGAGAATGATCCCAAAATTCATAACATAGGGTATGAAATTGTGGATTTTAGAATGATTAGATTGGTATTTGGTTACTCATTTTCTTTACTTCTAGCCAGGTTTAGGTAGAGAAATTTATTTAACCTCTCAGGCTTAGTTTCATCACTTATAAAAATGTGAAACTGGTAATACTTATCCTATCTCTCAATTTCATGCCAAGACATATAAAAACCAAAATTAAGTGCAAGACATAGGAATTAGGAAAGAAGATATGTGTAAACTTATGATTGGTTATGTAGAAAATCCAAAAGGAATTATAGATAAAATATTAGAATCAAAGTGAGACTTAACTAAGGTTACTGGTTACAAAATCAATATAAAAAAGTCAATTGAGGTTTTATACACCAGTAGTATTCAGTTAGAAAATTTAATTTAGAATAAATCATTCATTTATATTAGTAAAAAATGTATCCGGGTAAATATAACAAAAGCTATGCAAGTTTTTAATGAACAAAATAATTTTTT
>PVKC010040383.1:0-12438 GCA_004027635.1 Crocidura indochinensis | reverse complement strand
CCTCCTTCATGATTTTGTAATCTTTGTTTTTATTTTACATAAAATAAAAATGCCTTTTTTGGGTTTTTTTGGCTTTTTGGCTTTTTGGGTCAGACCTGGCTGTGCTCAGGATTTACACTCAGAAATCGCTCCTGGTAGGCACAGGGGACCATGTGGAATGCCAGGATTTGAACCATCATCTATCCTGTATCAGCTGCATGCGAAGCAAATGCCCTATGGCTCTCCGGCCCCATAAAAATGCATTTTTTTATGCTATAGGGAAAAATAGAAAGCACAGTGCTCCAAAATAAACCATATTTGAAGCCTGGAGTTCCTATTTCTAAAACTATAATTGAATTGAAATGATATCAGTATCCTCTTTATGACTGATTTATTCTTTAAAAAATTTATTCTGAAGATACTACAGAAGGAGGACCTTGTTATCTGAGGAAAATGCAAACCAGAAAAATGCCATTTAAAGTAAATCCACTTAAGTAAAAATTTTATATTATGAGACAAAACACTGGATCTGTATCTTGCAAAAGAATAAGCTAAAGATGATAAATATAAATTTGAGAGTACATTTTCATTTACAAGTTGAGGTTAGGCTATCATTTTGACCTTAGAATGAGCAATACAAAACTCAACTGGTGATTGTCTTGATAGGAGCTAAATTTTTTTATTTGTACATTGTAGTAGTGATAAGATCACATATAGTGTGGGTCATACACTTTCCTTGCATGCAAAAGCATTAAGGTTGATACCTGGCACTACAATAGGTCCCCGAGTACAGTCCTAGGAATAAGACTTCTACACAGCCAAGATAGCCCCTAAACAGCAACAATAATAATGAAATAAACTTATGTCTGATATTCATACCTTTTATGAAAAATGGCTAGTTTTACAGAAATGTTCAAGATCTTAATTGTAGAATTAATTAAATTAATGAGTCCTCGATGGTGGTAAATGATGAGGCCTTTCTCGGCCAGGCCAGGCTCCTGCACCTGCTTTGGCCTGGCAGGTCTGAGGGTTCAGGATATTGGCAAGGAAATGATCCACAGGCAGCGATAGATGTCAGGAGACTTGAAGCTTTATTAAAAGGCCCTCACCATCATGTGCATATCTTACATGGCTTCTAAGATAACCTTTTAAGCAGCCTCCTCCAGCTGTCCTGCATCTCTTCTGTCTCTGCTCTCTCCATCCTGTCTCCTTCTGCTGAGACTTCTTGCGGAATCTCTCTTACACCCCTCAGGCAACCCCTTTGTTACCTTCTATAGACCCCTCCCAGAAGTGAGCTGGTCAGAGCATCAGGTAAAATTAGCATTTTGCCCTGGGAGGGGTAACACTTAATTACATTTTCTTTGCAGTATTTTTGATTCTCTAATATTGAATCTTTTATGTACTTTATTTTAATCCCTATGCTGCTACCAATTTATTTTTCTCTGTTTTATCACTAGACTGATCTGTTTTACTAGCTATTTGTTTGTTTGTTTGATTTTTGCTTTTGGGGCCACACAGGGGTTACTCTTGATTATGCACTCAGAAATCAATTTGCTCCTGGCAGGGGGGACCATATGGGATGCCTGAGGATGGAACCATACTCTTGGTAAAGTTATTATCAGCACATGGAACAACTGTAAATGCTGATCTAGAATTTTAGCAGTATTATCTCTTCTAAGTGGCCACCTGCCTGTACTCTGTAATCATAATTCCTTTTACTTTTTCACACTTATCTGTTCTGAAGCTGCCTGAGAGTCTATTGAGCAAACATTTGTTAAACTTATTCCTATGATGGAGCAACCAAGCATCTCTGTACTTTGAGAATTTTCGTGGGGATCTTACTACCATAGACATCTCTGCAGACATTAACATTTTGCTAAAACAAAACAAAAAACACAACAACGAAACACTGATCATGCACATAGCAGTATTTTGTGTGTGTTGCAGAATTTAAATGTCTTTTTTTTCTTTCAATTTTTTTTTTTTTTTTTGGTTTTTGGGTCACACCCAGCAGTGCTCAGGGGTTACTCCTGGCTCCATGCTCAGAAATTGCTCCTGGCAGGCACGGGGGACCATATGGGGCACCGGGATTCAATTTTCTTTCAATTTTAATCCTCCCTGTTTATTTTTTTTTATTGTGACCAATATGAATTACAGGTCTTTCACAGTTATATTTAAGGCACATAATGACGGTGAATTAGGGCCATTCCCACCATCAATGTTGTCCTTCGTCCACTCCTGCTCCCAGCATGCATCCCATACCTCTGCTGATGTAAACTGGAAGAAGCAAACTAAGGCAAAGTGTCTGGCTAAGTGAAGCAGAGGGAGGACCAAACTAAGGCAAAGTGTCTGGCTAAGTGAAGCAGAGGGAGGACCAAACTAAGGCAAAGTGTCTGGCTAAGTGAAGCAGAGGGAGGACCAAGGAGAGTTGGAAGATTCCTTTGATTGCTGCCATCGAAACATCTATGCAGATATTTCTGAGTGTATGACATTTAATAACAAAGAAAGTAGGGAATGACCCAGAAAACAGAGCTCTGAATGCCTTCTTCATATGCTTGACTGCTCACATACACTGCACCTTGTGTCTCTTCACCTGGGAAGGTTGGGGACCCTGAGCTTCGGATGCTCAATGCAGTCTTAAGAATAAAGCCTTCAGTCATTGCCAGAGGAGAGGCCATCTCAAGGAGCAGATGAGCTCACACAGTCCAGTAGCCACACTTGGAATTAACTAAACTGCAACATTAAAAATTGTAGCTCTTTACACATCTGTACGAGCACTTTACATATCTGCACGTTATCAGAGCATCCCAGAGGCATCAGACTTTCTCTGTTCTAATAAAATTTGCTTTCCCTTATCCAGATTTGGGGATGGAATGGTCACTATCCTTCTTACCTGTCATCTCCACTTTGCTCTTTGGATGATTCGCTTCTTCTGTACCTGTGGGTGAACTCTTGTCGTGTTTGTTTGACTTGCCTTGCCACATTACTGGTTGTAATGACTATTGGGCAAGAAAGAGAACTGTGTGGTGCTGAAATTGAGAGGAAGTTGGTGGTTTATAGTAGCCATTGACAAAAGCTTCAAGTTGTCAAATTAAAGTAGATTCAATCCAGGAAATTGTAATTGTGATATAAATTGTCAAGTAAAAAAATAAAAATAAAGAGAATTACTCAAGGGACTGAAACGACAGTACAATGGGTTAGGCACTTGCCTTATACATTGCTGACCCGAGCTCTTTCTCCAGCTTGAACATGGCCAGATGTGGACCATTGTATTAAATTTTTTTTCTCCCCAAAAAGAGAAATGGCATATTAACTTAAATCACACTCTTTTAGGTCATATGGGAACAGATATTTTTGATAAAGAAGGATGTAGGTTAATATTTTCAAACATTAAATAAAACTATTTTATCTCACATATGTATGTATTTTTCATTTTTGGAATTTATATCTTTTATTTTCTTCTATTTAGATTTGAACTACATTTCATACTGGCTGTTTGCTAAAAAGAGACAAGAAAATTGCAAGAGGATGGTGATGACATTTTGAGTTTCAGTCAACAGAGGTAATGTATGATGATTCCAGAGTGTGTTTTCAGTACTATTATGAAGATGAGCAAAAATAGGAACAAACAAGAAAACCAAGGTTTGAAGTATTTTCTTTAACATACAGAAATTGGAACTATATTTATTTATTGATATGAATTTGTGAGTTTTGGACTACACTTAGTGGCTCATGGCTTTTTCCTTAGGGATCACTCCTACAGATACTCAGAACACTATTATTTGGTGTCAGAGTTTTAACTGGATTCTGCTTCATATCAGGCAAATGCCTTAACCTTTGTACTGCTCTTTGGTCCCAAACAGAATTTTAAAACACAGCATTTTCTTCTCAATAGGTGTTTCCAGGGTTAGTCTCCCTGAGGACTGAGGTAGGACTTAACAAGGCATCTGTCCTGTCTCTTTTTATTATTAACATCTGTGGGCCTAGTCTCTGTCCTTTTTTTTCTCTCTCCCAAGTTAGAGAGAGAATGTTCCCAAGATGTGAGCTATAGAAAGACATCTAAAGTGTCATTGCAATTGCACATAAATTTGATCAAATCTAACTAGCTCCCTTATTGCCTTCCCCTGTCCCTTCTCACTTAAGCACTGTAACCAGTGATTGTTTTACCTCAACACCAGCAACTTTCTGGCAAGGCTCTGGAAAGTTCTCTTCCAGCTTCTTCACACTCAGATGGATCAACTCTTTGGGCTAGGATTCTTCGCCTGCCACCCTCTATTATCCTGCTGACTCATAGCCCAGAGCACCATCATGTACATGTTTATTTATTGTTTCTCAAGAGACAGTCTGCAAAATTGGCTCAAATTCTTTTATTCTTGATGACCATGGCAATTCCTGCAGCCAGTTCAAATTTCTCTTTATTTAAATCTGTGCCGAGATGCTGTAACCTACAACACTATTCATACTAGTTTCATGCTTATGTTGTTCCAACACCACACCCAGTACCAGAGCTCACACCTCCCTCCACCAATGTGCCAATGGTTTTTCCCATTCATTCCCCATCCCCACCTCATAGACTACCTTCGGTGGACCGACTCTAGTTCTGTTGCTTTTGTTACTCTCTTGCTGGGTGTGTTTTTAATGCATGAGTGAGCTCATTCTATATCTTTCCCTTTCCTCCTGAATGATGTCACAGCATAATATTCTCTACTTCCATTGATGTAATAGCAAATTGCATGATCTTATCTTTTCTTACTATTGCATAATATTCCATTGTGTAAGTATTTCTTCTTAGTTAGAGGACTTCTGGGATAAAAGAAACCATATTTAAATTAAAATTGATCTATTTTGGGAGCGAGTGATAGTATGGCAGAGAGGGTGTTTGCCTTGTACACAGCCAACCCACATTTTATCCCAGCATTCCATTTGGTCTCCCTAGCACTACATGGCGTAATTCTTGAGTATGGAGCCAAAAGTAACCTCTGAATATACCAGGTGTATCACCAAAACAGCAATAGTGAAAAACAACTGATCTACTTTTTCAGCCAAATGTGTCCCATGGCCATAAAGAAACATGAGGACATAAAGAAACATTCAGAGACTTTGGGAAACATCTATCTGTCTAGTGAACAGGTTGCCTCATCATAAGGAGATTTTGCTGTCGCAGCTGTGCCTGTCCAATAAGGTCGTTGTGGAGAGAAAAAGATACTGAATGGAAAATAATTTTTAGGTCTCATCTAAGTAAAGGACTCCTAGGTATTCCTCCCAACATCTTTGAAACATTAAGCAAAGATATTCCAGTAAATTGTTGTTGGTATATCAGTCATGCTCTTGACTTGACTTTCTTTAAACTTTCACTTGAAAGCTTATTTCCTATGTTTACTTACTGACTTACTTATGGGGGAGTCTCCAGAGTTGTACTGAGGTTTGGAGACCACTTCTGCCAATATGTGGCCCGGATATGCAGGCCTGAGTGTTCAGTGTACACCCTCCAAAGTGATGTTGGTGAGGGGGACTCCAGGTTCTCTCTGCCAAGCATGGGCTCTGGCATTTTAAACTACCTCCTCAACCCCTTCATGGATTCATCTTGACTTTGCTAACCTTGAGGGCTTTCAAGAGAACAGGATGGTTTTTGTGCTGCATACATATGGGGATATGCTAGGAGGGCTTTTGGACACCAGGGTGCCCAAGGTGCCGTGAAGAGGAAGGGCTGGCTCAGGCAGTGTTCCCTATTTAGGAGCTTCCATTGGAATTCTCAGCACAAAGAGATCTGAGGAAATGACATTTGTGAGTTGGGAGTGTGGCAGTGTAGGGCAGTGATCAAAGACTCTTTGAAGCGTGGAGTACAGGCATTTTGTTAGACCAGGAGGAAGGAGAGTTCCATGAGTTGATGAAAAACCTGCTGATTATAATTCTTAACCTTTGAACCCCACCTGTTTTTCCCTCAGTGTTCACACTGTTCCCTTTCCCATTCCTTGATTTGGCAGGAGACTAGTCCCCAAACATGATAAAGACCAAATGGTAACTTTCTCTGAAAATATCTAAATGGCCCACAAATGTCTCTGTGGAAAAATAATACAAAGCTATGAGGCACATTTGAGTTTTGTACAGTACTCTCTTCTCTTTCATCAGGACCATAGCAGAACAAGTAGTCACTTCTCCTGTAGAACATTTTGTTTCTACCCCCGCTCTGGCCTTCTATTATAGAGTTTGGTTCTTTTTAATAATTTCTTGTGGAAAATTTTCTTCCCTTACCATGAGAATATTAGCTCTACAATGAAAAATGTTTTTACTTCTTACTCTAAACCCTTCACTGAGAACCGTGTCTGGTCAGTCTTAGGTGCTTGATAAGCACAAAACAAATTATTCATTGCTTCTCTGAAAATTCTATGGGAGGCCAGACCTTTCCCCTGCAAATCTCTTCTGCTGGTCTGTGAGTACCATCACCTATTCATCCCCTCTCAGCTAGACTAAGGAGAGGTGCTGGTATTGTTACCCCACTGGCCTAGAAAATTCTCTCTCTGTTGGGTACACAAAGTATCAAAAATTTTACCTTCTAAGAACCTATGAAGGAGTTGGGGAAGGAAAGCCAAAGGCACAAGCTGCCAGCAGGGTTGACTGTGCCAGGCATTGTCATTTTCCCTGTTCACCAGGCTGTCTCAGGAAGTGTCTAACAGTAGGGCTCAGAGCACATCCGGAAGGGTGTTGCTATTTGTCACTGCTGGGTCTTCCCCTGCGGTCAAAGAGGATGTGTGTGGCAATTCTGATGATGACATCCTCCAGTGGGCTCATCTAGCTCCTTGATTCACTTCCATGACCGTGTGTAAAACAGCACTTGTGCTTTCATGCATGTGGAACACAGAGGAGCCAGAGGGAGGTGGTAAGTACAGGATGTTATTGGTGCAAATATAGAGCGTGGCTGATCAGTAGTCAGGTCCTTTCTGAACGATGAGTGGGGGCCCTCAGAGCAAGTGTTGTTCTTGGGTTTCACCTGTCAGACAGGAGGAGAGAGAGAAGTTTTCAGGGGCTGGAGCTATATAGTACAGTGAGTAGGAAGTTTGACTTGTAGGCGGCCAACCCAGGTTTGATCCCTGGCACACCTTATGATCCTTCATGCAACTGCCTGGGGTGATCCCTGAGTAGCAAGAGAAGCAAGCTTCAAGCACTGCCAGATGTGTCCTGAGAAAGAAAAAGAAAAAGAAAATATTTCCAGAGCCTCTAAGGTTACCTAGATAGGAAATTTAGAGATTATCAGGACTTTCACTTTCAGGTTCAATAATAGTGCCTTGAGGCTGGAGCAGTGGTGCAAAATATTGGCATCTGCCTTGCATGCGCTAACCTAGGACGGACCGTGGTTGGATCCCCGGTGTCCCATATGGTCCCCCAAGCCAGGAGCAATTTCTGAGCGCATAGCCAGGAGTAACTACCCATGAGTGTCACCGGTGTGGCTCAAAAAATAAAAACAAAAACAAACAAATAAACAAAAAAAATAATAGCCTTTTGGTCAGTCAATGACTGTGAAAGTGTTGTCAGGTGTTAATTTAAAAACCTTGGATTAATGCAATCTCTTTCACTCCTTCTCTCCCCTTCTCCCTTAGCTTATCTCCCTCCCTCTCTCTTTTACAAACACGCACACACGCAGGCACACACACACACACACACACACACACACACACACACACACACACACACACACACACACACACACACACACACCCCTATTCACTCTCTGACTTTAGAAACTTGTGTCTTTGATTGTCAGGTTTTGTGCTGACGTAGCTCAAATCTCTTCCTTGCCAAGTTTTAATAAGCTTGTTCCATGTCCCATAACCACAGCCAGCCGGTCTTCATCCTCCTCCTCAGGCATGCCGCTTCTCACAGTCTGTTCCCATTTGCTCAAGCTCTGCTGCTTCTTTAACACTCCCTTTGTCCCCATGCTGTGCCTTCCCAGTATGGCAGACACAGTCCTGTTCCTCATGTGGCCAGTGCCACAGGCAACTCTTGATGCTAGCTTTTCTATGGCAGCCCACTCATAGGCCCTTTCTCCAGAGAAACTTGTCTAGTTTGGATTCTTCAGTGCTCTGGGCCTTTAACTGGGGCCCTCAACTCCTAAAAAGTCTAAAAGTCACCCCCTGGCTTTAGGAGTGAGTTCCTAGGCTTGCTTTCACTTGCAAATAAAATGCTTTTCCTCCTCTCCCCTTTTCTTGGCCAGGCTTGACCTGGAGAACTATGTCTTCATTAAATGAGTAATGTCCTAAACCTTTGCCTGAAGTCTAGGTCTTTTGTTTAGAGGGTGATGCCTAAAGTGTAGAATCTCAGCCAGAGAGACCTTCAAATGCAGACTGCCATCCTCTGCCCATTTTATCTTGTTGTCTGTCAGGTATGGTACTGTTCGACTTCAGGAAGCTTAAAACACACTCTCAGCCTTTGTCATGTTAAGGCCACTAACCTGGAATGCCTTTCCTCTTTCTTTCAGAGGAACTAAATTCACTATGATGCCATTTAGGTACCACTGCTAAGAAGCTCACTTCTCTTGGACACCTGTTGGGGTGGGGGGAAGTTTCTGGACCCCACTAAATAAAAGTCCTCTTAACATCTCCTCTAGACTATGTTTTGATGTCTCTTAATTCAGGGCAATTGATTTCTGTAAAAGCAGCCTATAGCATTGTTCTCAACACTTTGGCATCTAGAAAATACCTGGTTTGGGATCCTTAATCTTTAGACCTCATTCCACCCTCCAACCTCCATTTTCTACATTAACAGTTTGATTTTAGGTTACTGTTATTTTAACAACAAATTTAATGAAGAAGTCCAGTCTGTTTCCCAAAGTTAAGAAGCATGCCAACTAAAGTTGACTCTCTCTTTAAATGTGGCCCTAGAACTTTCTCCATTTCTTCTATTCTCGCACAAATAGACCATATGTATTTACTTCTACAAATGAGAATTATGAATGTTAGTGGAAATGAGTAATGCTTCTGTTTCCGGCTAGTAACCCAGGGCTGTTTCTTTTACCTGTGGCCTTCTATACATAGTACCCAGGCAGGGATGACCATGCCTTCAAGGTTCTCCTCCTACTAAAATGGGAGAGGAGAAGCAGAAAGAAGCCAAAAGCCAGGAGAATTTCAGTGCTTCCAAGATACTCAGACCTTCTACTCATTTTAATTCTTTCTGTCTGGACAAGAAAATATTGTTCTCAGGCTTTGTTAACTGCGTTGGTCTGAGCATAGCTCCTCCAGAAAGAAAGTTCTTACCAGCCCTCTCACACACAGGCTTTTGCAATTGTAAAATCGTAAGAGGAAATGCCCAAACTTATTTGCCTTTTCTGGAAAGTAATTTCTTGGTGGCCCCCAGAAATGTACTTTCTTTAAGCACATGAATAGATAGCATCCCTCCCCAATAGTACCTGAGGCTTCATCCACCACCCCTGTATCAGTCTAGCACACATACCCTGTAAAGGTTGTTGACAGCTTCCATTTTGGGATTTAAGGATCTAGACCTGTTGACTTCCCAGTGAAGTCAACCTGTTGACTTCCCACATCACTGTCCCACAGATAATCATGGTTTCCTAGTAACGTTACTCCATTTCTCACAAGCATTTCTTCATCCTGAGATGGAGGGGCAGAGGCAGAAGGATCTCTGGGTATCGTCTTGCACATAATAGAGTATTGAAGGTAGAGCATTTGCCATGGAGTGGCCATTGAGCATTACTGTGCATCTAGTGGGGTTTTTCTGAGAGCTCTAGTAACAGTGTTCAAGGAAAGATAGTTCTCCCTCATCTCTCAAGGAATTCATCAGTACAATGAAACTGTGTTGGCACTGACAATGTTCTGGGTCAGGCCAAACCTCACTCTGCTCATTGAATGTCTTTTTTGCCAGGAAATTGTAGTGTGGAGAGAACAAGGGCTCAAAAGAATAGAACTCTTCCAACATTTATTCCTTTCATCCCTAGGCACATTATCTAAGGGTAAAAAAAGATGGCTTTTAGTGACCTCCGTGATCCCAGGCTAGTAGTGGTTGCTGAACTAATGAGGAAAAGAGATACAGAATTTTAAAAAGAAACATTGGATTTCTGAGAAGCTTGCTTTTAATAAAATTCAGTTTTTGAAGTTTCAGTAAAGTTTAATTTGAAATTTTTTAAATTATTGATATGTAACAGCAATTGATCGATGTATTTTATATTATTTTGGGGCTATACCTAGTAGTGCTCAGGCTATTCCTGGTTCTGTGTGAAAAAAAATGACCTCTGCTATGCTCTGGGGACTATATGTGGTGTCCAAGACTTGAACTGGGCTTGGCAGGAGATAAGGCAAGCAACCTCATTTCTATACTGTTCCTCTAGTCCCAGATCAAGCTATTTTCTTCTGTCTCATTTTGGAATATTCTTGAGGTAAGTGATCTCTCTGGTCCAGAGGACAGATGATTCTGACCCAAGCAGAACCCTTATACAAGTGACTAGAGCTACCTCCCCTTAAAAGCTTCCAATATCCCAGGGCCACAGATGTATACCAGTAGAAGAGAATTGAAAAATCCACTCTATATAGCCAAATGGGTGTTAGTTCCTAGACAAATGCCAGCTGAAATGGAGCCCTCTGTGTGGCCCAGGGGTGTTGTCAAAACAGAATCACTGGCTCTCATTCTCCAAGTTAGAGTCCAACAGAGTTATTCCAAGAGCCAACTGCTCTGGCACCCTAGATGATATCTCAGTTCCCTGAATGACCTCCCTTGTCCTGCAGGTGCCTCACACATACCTACCCCCACTCCCACCAAGTTCTGTCTACTCTCCTTTGAGAGAAAAATTTCTGTAAGACTTAGTGTAAAGTTCCAGAAACAGGTCTTTATCTCATTGTACAACCAAAATTTGCATAGTGAAATCTCTACACTCTAGCTTAATTGCCTGGTCTTGACTGAGAATCTGTGCTTTGCAACTTGAAGTCTTTATTATTTTTGATTTGTTTGTTTTGGGGCCATACCTGGTGATGCTCAGGGGTTACTCCTGGCTTTACACTCAGGAATCACTCCTGGTGGGCTCAAGGGAATATTTAGGATGCCAGGGATCAAGCCTGAGTCAGCTGCGTGTGCAAGGCAAGCACCCTACCCACTGTCATATTGCTCCAACCCAGCAACTGAAAGTCCTTATTTTCAAGTTTATATAACACATGTGAGTGGTGTTTGTGTGCTCTCACACACATTTACTCACGAACAAAACAAAAGGTTGAACGAACCCTTGTATGTTTGTGTAATACAGCAATAGGACATAAAGGTATACATCTTTATTGTAATTTATACTCTTTGTGGAGCATTTGAGCAGGCAGGCTTATCCCTCACTATAGTAGATGGATGGAGGGCAGGGCATAATTTTTCTTCATTTGGAAGGAGGTTCGGGACTGTTTTATTCTCGAAACAGTTGGGGGCATGCATAGAGCATGGTAAGATAAATCGGGAATGTCAGGTTGTGACATAGGAAATATTACTTCATTAAAAATCTTAACTCAGGGGCCCGGGAGATAGCATGGAGGTAAGGCGTTTGCCTTTCATGCAAAAGGTCATCGGTTCGAATCCCAGTGCCCCATATGGTCCCCCGTGCCTGCCAGGAGCAATTTCTGAGCATGGAGCCAGGAGTAACCCCTGAGCACTGCCGGGTGTGACCCAAAAACCAAAAACCAAAAAAAAAAAAATCTTAACTCAAAAAAATAGGAATCTTAAATCACTGTGTGGTGGGAATGATAGGACAGAGAAAGATAGTACTTCTCTGTGGGATTCTGATAGTACATCTCTGAAGGGGAGCAATATTTTGTAGATAAGAAACTTTTTTTTAATAATATCTTTATTTAAGCACCATGATTACAAACATGTTTGTAGTTGGGTTTCAGTCATAAAAGGAATACCCTCCTTCACCAGTGCAACATTCCCATCACCAATGTCTCCCATCTCTTCTCCTCCTTGTCTGTATTTGAGACAGGCATTCTACTTCTCTCACTGATTAACATTATCATGATAGTTGTCAGTGTAGTTATTTCTCTAACTGCACTCACCACTCTTTGTGGTGAGCTTCATATCATGAGCTGGTCCTTCCAGTCCTCATTTATATTGTCTCTGGGCATTATTACAATAATGTCTATTATTTTCCTTAAAACCCATAAATGAGTGAGACTATTTTGTTTCTATCTCTCTTCCTCTGACTTATTTCGTTCACCATAATAGTTTCCATGTTCATCCATGTATAGGGAAATTTGATGACTTCATCTCTCCTGACAGCTGCATAATATTCTATTATTTATATGTACCACAGTTTCTTAAGCCATTCATCTGTTAAAGGACATCTTGAATGTGTCCAGATTCTGGCTATTGTAAATGACACTGCAATGAATATAGGTGTGAGGAAGGTATTTATGAATTGTATTTTCGTGTTCCTAGGGTATATCCCTTGGAGTGGTCTAGCTATATCATATGGGAGCTCAATTT
>PVKC010040382.1:0-12370 GCA_004027635.1 Crocidura indochinensis | reverse complement strand
GGGTCTCCTGACTGCCGTTTCTGACCTTGGCTTGTAAATTAATATTTTTAAGTCCTGGGGTAGATACCTAAAAGTGGCATTTCTGGGTTATATGGCATTTCAATTGTTTACTGAGGTTTCTTTTTATACAGAGGTTGAACCAGACAGCATTCCTACTCGTTGACTAGAGTTGCTTTTTTTACCAAGTCCCCACCAACATAAATTGTTCCTACTATTTTATGTGCTATTCTCACTGATGCTGGGCAGTGTGTGTGTGTGTGTGTGTGTGTGTGTTCCCTAAGCAAGGAGCTAGGTCTGAGCACTGTGAGGTACAGTCCAACAAACAAAATAAAACAAAACCACAGTGTGAACCAGAGAAATAGTACAAGGGTTAAGACACTTGTCTTGCATGTTTGAATGCATAAATCCCAGTATCTCGAAGTCTGAATATTTCATAATTCAATCCAAGTATCTCATAAGGTCTCTCAAGCACTGCCAGGAGTGATCTCTGAACACCAGCAGGTATGACTCCCAAAATAAGAAGATAAGTAAAATAAAGAATGTATGGAAAGACTAAGATAGAATGATTCAGGAAGAAAGCATTCTATGGTACTGTTGCAAGTGAGGTGAGTGTCCAAGGACATGAATTTGGCAAAAGTGTGCACACATTCCTGTCCCGCCTGGACATTAAAGTCCTGCTGGCCTCATTAAGGTAGATACCAAGATATACTTAAGATCCACTTGAATTACATAGTGTGAGAGCTAGTTCCAGCCACCCAGGTCTTTAGGGAGCCATAGTCTTTAGGCCAACATCTCTAAACAAGATAGATGTCAGTCAGTATCTCCACTGTATCTAGACTCTGTCTCTCACTACAGAAAAGAAATCACACACCCTGACCTGGGATGTGAAGAGTTCAGACTGGAGTACACAGGGAGTTGCTTGGTAAGCTGATTATATGGGCCATATTAAAGCTTCCTTGGCCTAGGATTCTCTTTGTGGATACTCACCCTTTGCCAGGGCAATCGCCAATTCTGGGGATCTTTATTCAGACTCCTTTCAGGGCCTTGGTTCCTACTGAATTGTCTCCTGAGGGTGTACATTATTCTATTTTGGTCTGGGTCAATCTTTTTTTTAATATTTTTTATTTAAACACCTTGGTTACAAACATGATTGTGGTTGGGTTTCAGTCATATAAGATGACACCCTTCATTACCAGTGTAACATTCCCATCACCAATGTCCCAAATATCCCTCCTCCTCTCCCCGCCCTCACCTGTACTCTAGACAGGCTTTCTATTTCCCTCATATATTCTCATTGTTAGGATAGTTTGCAATGTAGTTATTTCTCTAACTAAACTCATCGCTCTTTGAGGTGAGGTTCATGAAGTGGGCTGTAACGTCCAGCCCTCCTCTCTTTTGTCTCTGAAAATTGTTAGAAATGTCTTTCATTTTTCTTAAAACCCATAGATGAGTGAGACCTTTCTCCCTCTTTCTCTCTCTCTGACTTATTTCACTCAGCATAATAGATTCCATGTACATCCATATATAGGAAAATTTCATGACTTCATCTCTCCTGATGGCTACATAATATTCCATTGTGTATATGTACCACAGTTTCTTTAGCCATTCATCTGTTGAAGGGCATCTTGGTTGTTTGATCTAGGCCAGGAGTCTCAAACTTGTGGCCCACGGGCTGTTTTGCAGCCCACCATACAACATTTTGTGGCCCTGCCCTCGAGGAATCTTTTTTTGTTTTGTTTTGTTTTAGTTGTTTGGGTCACACCCCCCAATGTTCAAGGCTTACTACTGACTTTGCACTCAAGGATCAGCCCAACTTTGCCTCCTGCTGCCCCAGGTAAATTAATGTGAACTCACAAGCTGAAATAAGTCTGGGATGGTTTATCTAATTCTTGTTTGTTTGTTTTTGTTTTGGGACCATATCCATCAATATTCAGTGGTTACTCCTGGCTCTGCACTCAGGAGTAATTCCTGGCAGTGCTTAGGGAACCCTATGGGATGTTGGGAGCAGGAATTGACCTAAATTAGCCAATGCAGGGCAAATGCTTTACCCACTGTACCTCCAGTCCTGTGCTTTGTCTAATTCTTAAGCCTAAGCCTGGGGCAGGGAAAGATAACTCCTTTCAGATCACATTTTAACCTAAAAGCTTTCTGAAATTTGTTTCTAATCACCACCGAATCCCCTGACCACCAGCTTCAATATTCTCTCTGAACCTTATTTCCTTTTTAAAGATTTCCTTTTTAGTCCTGAATTTTCCAGTAAGTAAAATGTTTGCAAAATTAGCCTACTTATCCAATAGACTTCTTTCATGGGCTTGCAGTTCACTTAGTAGAAAAAGTGGGGCTGAAGATCTAGCACAGTGGTAGAGCATTTGCCTTGCACACAGCAACCCAGGACCCACCCAGGTTCATCCTCGGCATCCCAGAGGGTCCCCAGAGCCTGCCAGGAATGATTTCTGATCGCTGAGCCAGGAGTAACTCCTGAGCACCACTGGGTGTGGCCCCAAAACAAAACAAAAAAAATGAAGACATTAACAAAAGGCTTTTCCCTGGCTAGTGAGGTATAATTAGTGAGGACTCAAGAATATAAAAATCTCTGCAAATTCAGTAATCCTTGACTCCTGAGTGGAGGAAGGGACAGAAAGAGGGTTCTGAGGGGGAAAAAACACTGTCAAGTCATAGATGCTGAGTTTACACAGAAAGTTTGAAGTTTACACAGAAATCCCTGAAATTTTATTTGTAAAATTCAAAGATACTGCACAAAAGACATTGCATATTCCATTAACTCCTGAACCTAACTAAAATAAGTAATAAGGACAATCTGTGTGAACACATTTCCCTCTACCAGTGGTCTCAAACTATGGTCCATGGGTCATACATATTGTATTTGTTCCCATTTTTTTCTTTACTTCAAAATAAAATATATGCAGTGTGCAAATATATAGGAATTTGTATATACATAAATATAGGAATTTGTTCATAGTTTTTGCTTTTACTATAGTCTGGCCCTCCAACAGTCTAAGGGACAGTGAGCTGGCCCCCTGTTTAAAAAGTTTGAAACCACTGCTCTAGATTTTCCTACACTAGTAGCTACACATCCGCAAACGGATCATCAGAAAAAGTAAGGGTACCTCCCCCATGCTCCCAAAAATGAAGGAAGAGCTAGAGTCTAGATAAAGAGGTATATTTCCTACAAACAAATATGCAAACAAAATAGACTGGACAAAAGGCCCTAGAGAAAAAGAGAGGAAGCTAAACAATAGCTTTATTGATTTAAGACATGTGAATTTCATTAGGAACATTGAATGCATAAAAATAGGTTGTGATAACTGCTATGCGGCAGAGAGCAAAACTAGGTCACTGAGCTCCTTGGACAAAAGGGATGATGAATTTTTATTAGGTAATTGGACTCAGAGGTAGGAAGGGAAAAAATAACTCTTTTCCTCTCCAACTCTTTTTTGGATTGTTTATAAGTCTTCAAAGGTAGATGGACATGTTGAAATGAAAGGGCAAGTCTCTGGGCCCCACTTTCTGACACAGCATTTGCACTGCCAAAGAAACCCCATGCCAGAAATGACAAACTCCCTGAGAAAAACACTCATGCTGATATGGAAATAAATAATGTAGAGATCAAAGTGATGTCTGTAAGATGTCTCCTTGGCTTTCATTTGAAGTTTCGGCTGAATTTGAATGTAATAAAGTAACAATCATAATATTTTTTCATTTGGATAGACTTTTTCCCCTGTCAGAGCTCAAAAGTCTTGGTAGCTTACACAAAGTTGATATGCTATTCAGGTGGGGGTGTCCTTTTCATAACAATGAACACGGTGGTAACTATTCAAATGGAAAAATTTATATTTCACTATGTACATAAAAATTGTAGTGGGGAATTCTTTTGTCTAAACTACAAGTTGATTCATTTTTTTTCCTTAGAACTTGGCATATCCAGACCAGGAAAATTTGTTTTAATTAAGAGAAGTGAAGTGAGGGAAGTAGAAAGCCTGTCTCGAATGCAGGTGGGGGATATGGGGGTAGGGTGAGGAGGAGGAGGAGGAGGAGGAAAATGGGGGCATTGGTGATGGGTATATTGCACTGGTGAAAAGGGTGTTTTTTTAATGACTGAAACCCAACTACAATCATGTTTATAGTCACTGTGTTTAAATAAAGATATTATAAAAAAGAGAGAGAAGTGATCTTTAGCACCCTATTCTTTCTGCTCCTTTCCCTAAGTGCATCCTTTTGTTTTGTTTTGTTTTGCTTTTTGTTTTTGGAGTACATCCTGTGACACTCAGGGGTTACTCCTGGCTATGAGCTCAGAAATTGCTCCTGGCTTGGGGATCATATGGGATGCTAGGAGATACACAGTCCATCCTGGTCAGCCACGTGCAAGGAAACACCCTACTGCTTTGCCATCACTCTGGCCCCAAGTGCATCCCTTTTTCTAGAACTTTCTCTATTTTATTTTGTGACCTAACTGACTCCTCCTACTTTTTGCCAAGAGATATGATGGCATTAGCTGGTCCTTCCCTGGAAATGCTTACCAGTTTGGAACAACCCAGTGAAGAACTTACCCACATCTACCAGCAGTGGAAGGAGATGGAAACTTTGTGGGTCATTCCTATCAGATGATACCCACACTTAAATGGGTTCCTTAGATATATTTCAATGTATCTTATATACATGGAGCTAAGTAACTATACACAAATATACTGACACAAGCCCCTACCCAAAATAAATTATCACCTTTTATATCTCAGAAGAGCACATTGAGTTTCAGAGTGCCTGATTTGTGCAGAACATTCTACCAAACTATGAAACTACACAAATATATCCTGTCTTCTGTCCTCATTAAGACATGAGAAATGAAAAGTAAGTAACTTAAATATCAAAGTAATAGGCATAAAGACAGAGACAGTTGAGAAAGGTGCTCGTTGGGCTAAAAGGATTGAGGAAAGAGGCCTGTAATGATGTCTTTATTTTAAAGCGGGGTTAGATCTTAAAAGGTAAACCAGGAAGGACTGGGACATAAAAATTAAAGTTAAGCACAGGTAGGAAGAAGGGTCCTCGTGGAGAATTGTGTTTTTTGTAGCACTTAAGGTTGATAAAAGACCAGTGATAAAAGACCTTCATAGGTAGACCATAAGGCAAGAGGGAACCCAGTGCCAGCTTCAACCTTTGTCTTTCTGCCTTACAACATAGTCTGAGCTCAGTCTTCCTAAAGATTATACATAGGGATGAGTAAGGAAAAAGAATGGGTTTGAAGAACATGGGATCCCATGTGGCAAGTCTCAAATGGCAAGTCAAAAAGCTTGAACCTAATCTTATGGGTCTGTGGGATCCTTAGAAAGTTCATGAAATGACCTTGTAAAACCCACATGTGACTATGTGTGCTGAGTAATGCATGCAAGCTTCCATAAGAGCAAATGTATATGTGTCTGTCCCAGAGAGTATGTGGGATTGTATGTGGGTATACCTGTATATGTGCATATGTCTAAGTGTGCGTGTCCATGTTTCAAATGTCCTAGCACACATGTTAATGTGTATGTAAGAATGTGCAGATCTGTGCTTTAGTGTAGGGATGGGATGGAGATCAGAGTAGAGAGCTGTATACAGAGGTCACTTAATGGACTGTAAAAGATGTCAATGTTCCTTTGGGACTAGACACACCCAGCCATGGGCAGGCAGACTGCCAGCTCCAGGTTTTGCTGCCCAGGTTAGAAAGAAGCAAGGTCCCTATGACATTTCCTATGACATCAGTAAAAGATGATGATCCAGTAGGGTCAGTACCATTTACTTAATTTACTTCTTCCCTTAGGAGAATGCAGTTCTTCATCTCCTTCTCTCTTCCCCATGCCCTGGTTTTTAGAAGTTTATGTGTATGTGTTCATGATTTTAAACCAAATGGTATGAGGAAATGGTATGCAAAAGGATCTTTTTTAGATCCTAATATCCAACCTGTCATTCATATCCTAATCTTGTGAGGTTTGTAACACTTGTTTTTGTTTTACAAATATTTGCAAATATATATATATATATATATGTATATATATATCTCACACTCTGATTCTTGCTGGAATGACATTAGGAATAAAATAGGGGTGGATTTATCTGGAAGAGCCTAAGCATGGAAGCAAGTAACATCAATTTAGAACAATACTGGAAGAAAATTGCTGAATTAAGTGTACTGGGTATTCCAAAAATATGTATTGAAGAGCCTTTATTAGTGGAATAGAATAATAGATCCTGGAAGAAGGGGATTGTTGCTTTGAAGATGGGAGTGTATCACAGGCCCAGATCACATCATGGCTATTCTGACAGCATACATGTATTCTGGGGTGGACAGCATACATGTATATTGGGGTGGAGGCTGAATATGCAATCCTGGGTATGGACAAAGGAACATGGTGGGGTCTACTCTCCTGACAGCTTGGTAGAAAGTTACAAGCCCACAGTGGCAGTGGATCTGTAATGCTCCCAGACAATACAGCAACCTTAGACCATCACTTACAAGCCACTGAGAAGTGGAAAACTGATAAGGAGAGCCCTTCCCTATGCTGAGCTGCGACTCTTCAAAGCTCTTCAAACCCATTCCTGATCTTTCTGTGAAGCAGGAAGTTGGTCCTTCTGAGGATCTCCTGACTTAGCTCCAGACATAACTCCAATATCTTTCCTACAAATACCCCAATCTGAAATGTGTGTAATTTGCTTTTCCATACTATAATTGATTTAGGTCAATCCCCTCCCCCCATACTCTCATCCCCATGCATCACGTTCTTCAGGTTTCAAGTAATTGAATATTGTCATACATCTTTAAAATAACTTTACTTTTTCCTTTCACCTTTTTTGAGTTAATTAGCACAGGTACCCTTAATTACATCAACCCTGACCTTCAGATGATCTTGTAAAACTGGCTAATAAAAGTGGCAGGGAAACAGCAGAAAAGAAACTTGACTGGCTCAGGCAGATCCAAGAAGCTGCTCAACACCCTGGCCAAAAATATGCACTTTTGACTCTGTGTGATTTCTTGTTCGAAACTCCAAGCTGAGAGCCCCCCTCCCCCACAAACACACAGAGAGAATTACTCCCACACAGTTTAACACTGCATTTTCATAATCTGGTAACTTCTAGTGACAAGTAGATATATTCTGTGTTCACTAAATCACTGACCTGTTGAAAAGAACTCTAATGAATGTTTTCTGTTACTCTGCCTATTTTTATTGTAGTAAAACTTATATAACCTAAAATGGAATGTTTTGATTCTTTTGTTGTTTGAGTTAATTCAATATTTTGATTTATTCTGTGTATGGCAGTTGGATTTGGACATGCCCCTTGGATACCCCAACTTAACAGTTGCACTTGGACAAGCCCCTTGGATACTCCCACTGTTATGACTGTTGAGCCTGGACATGCCCCCCAGTCATGCTGGGTATAAAAAGAAAAATACTTAGACTGTTGGAGGGGGGATAGTAACCAGAGCAGTGCCTGCTCCTGTCCATGGAGTGCCAGAGATAAGCATCAGAGAGATGCTGCCTGTTTAGTTTTTATGCCTTTTTTTTTTTTTCGCTTTTGTACCCAGTCATCTCTGGCTGGTGAACTTCCATCTATCTCTCTCTCTCCTTCTCTGAAACCTGCTCGTGGCAGAAGCAGGCCTCAGAGACCTTCGAGAGGAATAAAAAGTGTGCTTGCTTTCTCTTTCTCTCCTCTCTTCTCTTCTCTCTCTGTCCCAGGTGGGCATCCTTGGGTGAGCATGAGACCCAACTCTACATCTGGGCCCCATAAGTCCCTTCGAGCCTTGCAGTAATAGGCACCCACAGTCTTGGGCCTCTGTAGCCTGCAGCCCTGGCAGCCTTGGGCCAGTGCAATTCCGTTTTGATTTGCTGTTTGGGTTTAGATCTCTCTCTTTTCTCTCTCCTTTCTCTTTTCTCTCTCTCCTTTCTCTTTTCTCTCTCTCTCACCTTCTCTTCCTCCTTCTCCTCCCTCCCTCCCCCCCCAGGTATTAATCCCAGAGTCTCACACTTGCAAGGCACTTGTTCTACCCTTCAGCTACATCCCAAACCCTTACCCTTTATGAAGTGCTCAGTTCAGTGGCCTTAAGCACACTCACTTTGTAGTAGGAACACCACCATCATTCATCTCCCAAACATTTTCATCTTACAAAAGGGAAACTCTGTCAACACCCATTAAAGAGTAACTCCTCTCAGCCCACCCTTCCCCTGACCCAGGAGTTCACAATGATTGCAAATTTCTGCCTCAGTGGATAAAACTCCTCTAGGTTTCACATATAAATGAAATCATATAGTATCTAGCTCTGACTTCCTTGACTTAGCCTAATGTTCCAAAATTAATACAGCTTCTACACGTGTCAAAGTCTAGGAAACTGGTTAATATGGAGCACATCTGGTCAGAAAGATATGAAAATGGAGCATAACAAGAGTGGGTTACAGAGCCAGGCTGTGGGGTGTGGCATAACAAGTTGTGTGATTTGGGAAAAGTCATTTAAACTCTCTATGCCAAAACTCCCAAATAAGACAAATGGAATCCTAATAGTGCAGAAGTACAGACCACAGCATGGATCAAATTAGTTAATAAATGTAAAGTGCTTTCAATACTCCCTGGCATGTAGTCAACCTTGTACAAGTATTAATTTAAGATAAAGGGCAGCCATAAGCATCTGCCTTTTAAATATAAGTTTATAAGGTCTATATTCTGACAAGTCTTTGAAATATTTGTATCCAACTATAATGAAGGAAGTAAAAATACCTACCCTCCAAAAGAATGCCTTGTGTTTACTGGGAAATAAAACACAAATTTTCTATTTGAGACATAGAGAGAAGAATATATTAAAAAAAATCCCTCAGACTTCACAAAAGATAAGATTTAAAGGGATTCTGGAAAGAATTCATACAAAAGCTATGTCCCAAGGCCCCACTTGACAGGCACCATAACCAGAAAGAGAGGTCAAACAGGCTGTCTAAATAAAAAATGAAAATGAAAGTGTAAGACATTCAGTGCGAAAGTAAAACATCTTCATATTGCTAGCGTTCAAAGATTCCAGTTTTGAAACAGTGAACTTTCAAGAGAGAAAAATAATTTCCATTATATTTTCAAAAAAGAAATTTCCCCATTATGGAACAAAGGATGGCTATTTAACTCAGAAGCATTCACTGTGTGGCCAGAACGATAGAACAGCAAGTAGGTCATTTGCCTTGCATGCGACTGACCAGGGTTCAATCTCTGACATCCCACATGGTCTACCGAGGCTGCCAGGAGTGATTCCTGAGCACTGAGCCAGGAGTAACTCCTGAGCATCATCAGTGTGGCCCCAAGACAAAACAAAGCAAGAAGAAGAAGAAGAAGAAGAAGAAGAAGAAGAAGAAGAAGAAGAAGAAGAAGAAGAAGAAGAAGAAGAAGAAGAAGAAGAAGAAGAAGAAGAAGGAGAAGAAAGAGGAGGAGAAGAGAAGAAAGAAAAAGAAAGGGAGGAGGAGAAGAGAAGAAGAAAAGAAGACAAAAGAAGGAAGAAGAGGAGAAGAAGAGAAGAAGAAAAGAAGCAGGAAAAAGAAGAAGGAGGAGGAGGAAGAGGAGAAGAATAAAGAAGAAAGAAGAAAAAAGAAGCATTCATTTTATGGATGCTACAAAGTTTCCAGAAGACAACTTAGAGTATAAATTTTGCTAATGAATTCCTTGACAAAGAAATTCTCTCCAGAAACTGAAGAGCCTCCTCCCAGTTACCTTTTTCTCAGTCAGCAGCCATCACTGTCACTTTATGGTTTGACTTTGCTTCTTCCTGAGTGCTGTAAAGACAGAGAAGCCATGCTGCCTTCATGGGAACCTGGTTGTGGTCTTCTGATCCTCTTGACAGGTGACATTTCCATTGTTTTTTTTTCACCCAGACGCAGCCACCATTCATTTCTGACTTTGGCATATAAATAACTTTGGAAGAAACTAAAATCAGAACAGCCTAAAGTGGCTTTCTGTGGAGAACCCCAAAGAAGATTATTTAAGGAGCAAGTAACATTACAGCAAACAGGGCTTTTGCCTTACATGCGATCGACCCAGGTCTGACCCCTAGCATCCCCTCAGGTTTCCCTGAGCACCAGTGAACATGTTCCATGAGTGCAGAGCCAGGAGTGATCCCTGAGCAGTGATGGATGTGACCCCAAACAAAAAATAAACAAACAAAAAATATTATTTGGGTCAGGCCACTAGTTAAAAAGTTGGCTAGTCAGAGACAAGTCCTTGCTCCTATCCAAGCCTGAAATTCTACACTAGGAGAGTAACAAGGAAGAATGAAATTGCTCTGACCCTACAAAACCTATTTTAGGGATACAACTTCCTTCCTCGAGAGAATTCTCTGTTCTTAAGCTTCGCCAGTGGCCCTTTTCATTCTGAGCTTGCCAAGTAAAGTCTGTTGTGGACAGGGTTTTTCTGAAATACTACTCATGAAGCAGGTGGAATGCATTCTGATCAATCAAACCTACGTTTCCTGTGTTTCCTGAAACTGTTTTCAGGTACCAAGTATTGAATGCCTAAATAAAACTTCTTAATATTTACTCATAAAGATTCAAGATTTGAATGTTAGAGAAGGGAAAGAAAATCAGTGAGATATACTAGATATACCAGAGAAATGAGAAATCATTTATCCTTTTACTTTTCTAAGGCTGACTGACAAGGGTCCTAGCCATTCCTCTAGAGTTGTTTTATTGTATAGAAAATAGGGTGAGGGTGTCAGAATATGAAAACAGGAAAGGGCTGAAAGGGTAGCTGTCATTTGATCATCTCAATCAAGGGGAAATTTTTCTGAGGTAAACAGTTCTCAGAAAGAGCAATTATTTCATGAGTTTGATTGTCTAAATGGCTGTGGTATCCTCTGAGTCAGGCCTAAACTAAGAGTCCACAATTCTAGAGTCCTGAAAGCAATAACTTTCCTAAGACTTAAATCTAAGCTTAAAGGAATTCACTTAGAATGGAAAACAATAACAACTTTACTTTCAGGGAGGAATTAGAGGATAAAATTCGAGACTACAAATAAGGCAGAATTAAACAACTGAAAATAATCACCTGGAACCTGATTGAGAAGATGAAGACATAATATATACATACTTGGCTTGATAAAAAGATGAAACATTAAACTCATTCATTTGATATTCCTGATAAAATTTCTAACAGCTCCATTAAAAGACTGATTATAGAGAATAGAGAGATAGAAGAAAGTAATACAAAAAATAAAATTGATTTAAGCATGATGTAGATAACTTTTAAAAAGTAAATATTGAGAATGACTTGATAAAACATGGAATTTAAAGTACTGATTCTGGTGTTCTGAAAGATATAGTACAGTAGGTAGGAAGGGTGCTTGCCTGTACCAGCTACACTATTTGAAATCAGTAGTACCGGGGGCCGGGCGGTGACGCTGTAGGTAAGGTGCCTACCTTGCCTGCGCTAGCCTAGGACGGACCACGGTTCGATGCCCCGGTTCCCCATATGGTCTCCCGTGCCTGCCAGGAGCGACTTCTGAGCGAATAGCCAGGAGTAACCCCTGAGCGTCACTGGGTGTGGCCCAAAAACCAAAAAAAAAAAAAAAAAAAAAAAAAAAAAAAAAAAAAAAAAAAAAAAAAAACAACAGAAATCAATAGTACCAGAATAAATCCCTAGCATAACTTAGCTTTATCATCAGAGATTCCTTAGCAGAGAGCCAGGAGTAAGCCTTGAGCACAGGCAAGTGTGACACAAAACAAAACAAGAAAAGTTAACTTTACAATACAATTGACATGAGAGAAAAAAAATAAAGGTAAGAATCAAAATTAATAAAATATAAAAACAAAAGTAATAGATGACACATTATCATTTTAAGAACTAGATAAATAAATGGCACATACTTATCAGAACTGATCAAGAATGAAGAATGGATTGCCATGTTAAGATCTAGGAGATAGATCCACGCCTGCCCAGTAGGGCCAACTCCTAAGAACTGTGAGTCTTGTCTTTTCTTTGTGTTTCTTTGTCCTTTGCTGTTCTGGACTTCGTGGAAGTGGACCAAACTGGTCCCCAAAAAAGACTCGCTCTCCCAGAAGTCCATCCTAGGCTGAAACACCCAGGAACATTCCATTAGACTGAAAACCAGCTATAGCGCTGATTTCCGGGCGCCCCAGAAGAGCACGTCCGCGACGCGAAGCATCGCGGCCGCGCACTCTTTCTAACCTATAAACCCCATCACAACACGCAGGAAAAACCACACTACTAGAGCAACAATGCGGAAAGCTCGTAGGCAAACACTAGGCACTGAGAATGAAGATGATGGCTTGGATGACCCTAAAAATCACAATCATCCGCTTAACCTCTCGGATAAGGAATTTAAAATAGAAATATGGAATAT
>PVKC010040381.1:0-12349 GCA_004027635.1 Crocidura indochinensis | reverse complement strand
ACTGGCTTGTGGTAGATGGCCTTAACTATATTGAGAAAGGTTCCTTCCATTCCCATCTTGCTGAGAGTTTTGATCAAGAATGGGTGTTGAACCTTATCAAATGCTTTCTCTGCATCTATTGATATGATCATGTGATTTTTATTTTTCTTGTTGTTGATGTTGTGTATTATGTTGATAGATTTACGGATGTTAAACCAGCATTGCATTCCTGGGATGAAACCTACTTGATCATAGTGGATGATCTTCTTAATGAGACATTGTATTCTATTTGCCAGAATTTTGTTGAGGATCTTTGCATCTACATTCATCAGCGATATCGGTCTGTAATTTTCTTTTTTCATTGCATCTCTATCTGGTTTGGGTATCAAGGTGATGTATTTGGAAGTGTTTCCGTTTTTTCAATTTCATGATGGAGTCTTGCCAGGATTGGTAGTAGTTCCTCCTGGAAAGTTTGAAACAATTTATTAGTGAATCCATCTGGGCCTGGGCTTTTGTTTTTGGGCAGACATTTGATTACCGTTTTAATTTCATCAATAGTGATGGGGGTGTTTAGATATGCTACATCCTCTTCCTTCAACCGTGGAAGATTGTAAGAGTCCAAGAATTTATCCATTTCTTCCAGGTTCTCATTTTCAGTGGTGTAGAGTTTCTCAAAGTAGTTTCTGATTACCTTTTGAATCTCTGCCATATCAGTAGTGATCTCTCCTTTTTCATTCCTGATACGAGTTATCAAGTTTCTCTCTCTCTCTCTCTCTCTCTCTCTCTCTCTCTCTCTCTCTCTCTTTCTTTGTTAGTTTTGCCAGTGGTCTATCAATCTTGTTTATTTTTCAAAGAACCAACTTCTGCTTTCATTGATCTTTCAGATTGTTTTTTTGGGTTTCCACTTCATTGATTTCTGCTCTCAGCTTTGTTATTTCCTCTGCCTTCCTATTTTTGGGTCCTTTTGTTGAGCACTTTCTAGTTCTATAAACTGCGTCATTAAGCTACTCAGGTAAGCCCCTTCTTCCTTCCTGATGTGTGCTTGCAAAGCTATAAATTTTCCTCTCAGTACTGCTTTGCTGTGTCCCATAAGTTCTGATAGTTTGTGTTTTCATTATCATTTGTTTCCAGGAATCTTTTTATTTCCTTTTTGATTTCATCTCGGACCCACTGGTTATTCAGTATGAGGCTGTTTAACATCCAGGTGTTAGAGTTTTTCTTCTTTGTTCCTTTAGAATTCACAAATAATTTCAGAGCCTTGTGGTCGGCAAAGGTAGCCTGCAAAATTTCTATCCTGTTGATATTATGAAGATATGTTTTATGTGCCAGCATGTAGTCTATCCTGGAGAATGTCCCATGTACATTGGAGAAGAATGTGTATCCAGGTTTCTGGGGATGAAGTGTCCTATATATATATATATATATATATATATATATATATATATATATATATATATATATATATATATATATATATCCACTAGGCCTCTTTCTTCCATTTCTCTCCTCAGGTCCAGTATATTCTTGTTCGGTTTCAGTCTGGTTGACCTATCCATTGTTGACAAAGCTTTGTTGAGGTCCCCCACAATTATTGTTTTGTTTTTGATGTTATTTTTCAGCTTTGTCAACAATTGTATTAAATATTTTGCTGGGCCCTCATTCGGTGCATATATGTTTAGAAGCGTGATTTCTTCCTGCTCTACATACCCCTTGATTAATATATAATGTCCATCTTTGTCCCTTACAACCTTCCTGAGTATAAAGTTTGCATTATCTGATATTAGTATGGCCACTCCAGCTTTTTTATGGGTGTTGTTTGCTTGGATAATTTTCCTCCAGCCTTTTATTTTTTTTTTTATTTATTTATTTTTTTTGGTTTTTGGGCCACACCCAGTGACACTCAGGGGTTACTCCTGGCTATGCGCTCAGAAGTCGCCCCTGGCCTGGGGGACCATATGGGGCACGGGGGATCGAACCGCGGTCCATCCAAGGCGAGCGCCGTAAGGCAGGCACCTTACCTCCAGCGCAACCGCCCGGCCCAGCCTTTTATTTTGAGTCTATGTTTGTTTTGACTATTCAGGTGCGTTTCTTGTAGACAGCAAAAAGTTGGATTGAGTTTTTGATCCATTTAGCCACTCTGTCTCTCTTTACTGGTGCATTATTCCATTGACATTGAGAGAAAGAATTGTCCTAGGATTTGATGCCATCTTTATATCGAAATTTGGTGTGTCTTTGGTTAGTCTTATCTTAAATTAGGTCTTTCAGGTTTTCTCTTAATGGTGGGTTTGAGTCTGTAAAGTTTCTGAGCTGTTTTTTGTCTATGAAACCATGTATTCTTCTGTCAAAGTGGAAATTGAGTTTTGCTGGATAGAGTATTCTAGGTGAAGCATTCATTTCATTCAGTCTTGTCACAATATCCCACCACTTCTTTCTGGCCTTGAGTGTTTCAGGTGACAGGTCTGCTGTAAATCTCAAGGATGCTCCCTTGAATGTAATTTCCTATTTTGATCTTGCTGTTTGCAGAATTATGTCTCTATCTGTGGGATTTGTCATTGTGACTAGGATGTGGCTTGGGGTATTTTTTCTGGGGTTTCTTTTGGTTGGTACTTTTCGGGCATGCAAGATTTTATCACATATATTCTTTAGTTCTGGAAGTTTCTCTTTAATGATGTTCTTTACTGTTGATTCTTCCTGGAAATTTTCTTCCTGTGTCTCTGGGACTCCAATGATTCTTAAGTTGTTTCTGTTGATCTTATCATAGACTTCTATTTTCATCTGTTCCCATACTTTGAATATTTTTTCCATTGTCTGTTCGTTTGCTTTAAGTTTTTTTCCCAATCTCTCCCGCTGTATGGAGTTGTTATTTATCTCATCTTCCACAGCACCAATTCTATTCTCAGCTTCTTCTACCCTGGTGTTGAGATCATCCATTTTGCCATTCAATTCATTTACTGAGTTTTTCAGGTCTGTTAGTTGACATGTTATTTTAGTTTGGAGTTTTGTGATTTCTGTCATCATATTTTCTTGGTTCTTATTGGTGTTCTCTTCAACTTCGTCCATGGTTTCTTTGAGTTCTTTCAGCATCTTCCATATTGTTTTTCTAAAGTCCTTATCTGAGAGATTGATTAGTTCGTTGGTCATTATCTGGTCATCAGAATTGTCTTCTTCGTTCTCTATGTCTGATGCTGGCCTGCGTTGTTTCCCCACTGTCACACTAGTATTGTGTGTTTTTTCCTACTGTTGCGGTGGTATTCATTGGGTAAATGATGTGCACAGCCAGACACCTCTGGTTCCACCCTTTCTGGGTTTGTCGATTTGCCTACAAGGGAGTAGAGTCCTCCGTGGATGAGGCCTCTCAAAGGATCAAATTTTGGGCCTAGACACACAGCAGAGAAGACTGTCCAGAGAGAAATTTTGGGCTTCAGTGATCCAGCACTGTGTGAATTTTTCTCTTCTTGTTGCGATGATGTTCTTTCCTTAGAGCGCACAGTCGCGTAGCGAAGTGGAGCCAAAGTGTTCTTCTGCAGCCTCTTTTCATCACACTCCCACGAGTTCTGGACGACAGGAGAGGACAAATAAACACAAAGTAAAGACAGGACTCACAGTTCTTCACAGTCAGCCCCACTAGGCAGGCGTGGATTTGCAGAAATTCCCAGCCTGACGTCACAAACAGGGGACCTTGCTTTTGCAAAGTACTCGCTTCTTGCTGGTTTCACTTTGATGAGGTGTTCCTGGGCAATCCCACCCTAGAATGGACTTCTGGGAGAGCGAGTCTTATTTTTTTTTTGGAGCCGAATTGGCCCACTCCCAGGAGATCCGGATGACAGGAGAACAAATAAACACAAAGAAAAGACAGGACTCACAGTTCTTCGCAGTCAGCCCCACTAGGCAGGCGTGGATTCGCAGAAATTCTCAGCCTGACCGTATTCATCTCTTTCAATGAGTTCAGACAACTTCTGGAACAATAAAGCACAGAAACTATTTCCTTTGAACCCCATACTAACACAACATTGTAGTGCCTTAATTATCAGAAGAACTTAAGTAATACCTACTAAGTAAACTGTTAACAGTTCCATTATTTTCATGTTAGCAATCCCTTCTGTTTTTCAAGTTGGTTTCATCATAATTGATTAGATTCACTTGCGTTCTTCATCAAGTTCAGTTATTATGCATGTTTACTTTTAAAGGCTCCCATTGCTAGGAAACCATGATGCAAGTAATAAGAAGAACTATTAATATTCCTCTGACTAAACAAATACTAAGTATGCCTTGACAATTCCTCTTTCATTATTAAAATTAGAGACAAAGTGCCTGAAAATGAGAATGGATTTATCCAGATGTCAACAGTGGAAGGAGGAAATTATCAAGCATTTACATAATTCCAAACAAGCTGGAACATGTGTCTCAAGGCTGTAAGTGAAAGACATTTAGTTGCAAGGCCTAGTGAATAGCACAAATCTGGGAAATGCTGCAAGATGCTCTTAATTAGGGGTACGACTGGGTAGACAAATGATGCTGATACTTCCCAAAATCCATGGTGCTATGATAGTCTGTTACATGCCTTAACTCAATAAGGTTTACTCAGTAGAAAATTGCTATGGCTTTAGTCTTTATGCATAAAAATATGATCCTTTAAAGAGGATAGTATAATACCCATACATGCAGTTAGAATTCAATGAAACAGGAGCTTTAAATAAGGTTATCTCCTTAAAAGAAAAGATGTTCATGAGTTGAATTGAATTATCAATTATTGGAGAACTCCCTGTAAAGGGTGATTATAACGACAGGCTTGCAGGCAATCCAGTTCCTACTCTCAGTGACTCTCTTTGTCTCCCATTGCCAAATGATTTCTTTTATCATTAATAAAAATGACTCTTTTTAATGATCTGCTAAAAGTAACCTTAAAAAGTGCTTTCTGCTGTAAACCCTCCACTCTCCAGAGCTACCCAACACCACTCTGCCTCTTCTGTATTCCTACGTTTTCTAGGAGAATTTCTTTTCCATTTTTTTTTTTTTAGTTTTTTGGCTTTTCCTTTTTCAGTCTTCCCCAATGGTTCATTAACAATTCAAAAGCCCTAGGGCCAGAGCAGTGGCACAGTGGTAGGGCATTTTCCCTGCATGCAGCTGACCCAGAAGTGACCTCGGTTTGATTCTCGGGCATCCCATATGAATCCCCAAGCCAGGAGGGATTTCTAAGTGCATAGCCAGGAGTAGCCCCTGAGAGTCACTGGGTGTGGCCCAAATCAAAAACAAAACAAAACAAAAAGCACCTGCACAAAACAAAACCAAATTTAAAAGTCAATTCCCAGGCAGCATATAGATACCCCTGACATTATTCTTCAGTCCCCTCCTTTCTTGGCTTCCCCTTTCTCTGGTTAGCATTCAGTAGCTATCTTATTGTTATAGTGGAACCAAAGGAGGCAAGTGTCTCTACCAGCTGGATGGTGTGTGTAAAGGATGTGATCTAATAATTTTTTTTATCTAGTTGATCTGATTGGAGGTTCCTGCTATAGTTGGGGCTCAGATGCAGAGATATGAAGACTTCTTATAATACTATGTGATACTATGTGGTAAATGCTAGATTGATTATCGCAGGATAATTCAGGTAGTGAGGCCTGGCCCTCTCAATTCCACTTGTATTTCTAGAATAACAGTTTGAAACTCAAAGGAAGCATCTGAAATTTCACTAAAATTTTACTTGTACATACTAACACTGTTTTTTTAAATAATATCTTTATTTAAGTACCATGACTACAAACATGTTGCAACATTCCCACCACCAATGCCTCCATCTTCCTCCTCCCCCACCCCCTGACTGTATTAGAGACAGGCACTCTACTTCTCTCACCTATTAACATAACCATAACCATAACCATAACCATATTTGTTAATGCAGTTATTTATCTAATTGAACTCACCACTCTTTGTGGTAAACTTCATATCTTGGGCAGGTCCTTCGAACCCTCATCTCTATTGTCTCTGTGTATTATTGCAATAATGTCTTTTCTTTTTATTTATTTATTTATTTATGTTTGGTTTTTGGGCCACACCCGGTAACACTCAGGGGTTACTCCTGGTTATGTGCTCAGAAATCGCTCCTGGCTTGGGGGACCATATGGACACTGGAAGTTGAACCCAAGTCCATCCTGGACAGCCAGGTGCAAGGCAAACATCCTACAGCTGTGCTATTCCTCTGTCCCTATCTTTTATTTTTCTTAAATTTCACAGAAGAGTGAGATTATTCTGCCAACACTGTTTTAAAAGAAGAAATAACAGTCAATATCCTTAAAGTTTGGGAAGTAGGTAAATAACTTTACTTGTAGTAACTTAACTTCTCAGCAGCTTTATGTGGTTCAGACATAGTAAGTCATACTAGAAGAAAAGGTAAGACTTGAGGAAGTAGATTTTCTTTATAAAAGTTAACCTTTACTAAATACTTAGAGCATGAAAGGCCTTTCAGTCTGATTTCCATGATCCTAAATTCAATGTTGTATTGAGCTTCAGGTTAAGGGAGATCATGTCATTGGCAATAAAGGCATTGAACCAAAGTACAAATCCTTATAGATAACCTGTTCTTGGTGAATTAAGAATCACCACTTCATTCTCAAGTCTGAATGAGAAATAAAAATCTAAAGCAATGTTCATAAAATATAAAACAAAGATAAAAACCGGGTGGTTCTATCGGGGGAAAAGTTAATAAGTCGTTTAAAGTACATTATAAGAAATCAGAATTATAGTATGCAAAGATTTTTGTCATACACAGAATTTTATCATGAAAACATTGTTTTATTTTGTGCTGTTTTCTGAGCCATACCAGTTTGCTCAGGACTTGCTCTTGGATCCGTGCTCAAAATCACTCTTAGCATTGCTTAGGGGATCAAAAGTAGAGCTGGGGATCAGACCTGGGGGTGGTGTAGACAAGATAAATGACTTTCTTTCTGTACTTTCTCTTCAGCCCTAGAACAAGGTTATTTTAATAAGTTATCTCCTAAGTTCCATAATGCATACGTTGGCATAAAAAGGATCATCAAAAGACTGCAAGGATATCTCAGTGGCAGTCTCAGAAATATCTGAGCTAACTCAGATGTCAGAGATAACTCAGAGATTCAGGAATGAGGCCCTGTATTTGATCTCCCAACACTGTTTTTATATAACAAAAGTGATCCAGTCTGCCTACTATTTGGGATCCCTACTGCCTCAACAAAAATTAGTATCTAAGGTATTTGATCTCTCTTCACAACAACAAAATGGAAGGAGAAAATTTAGCTAATTATTTTGTATGTTTTAAGGAAGAGTATAATTCATTATTGGCCCAAATCCACAGCTCACATTTCCCAGCCCAAAACAGTGGAACCAGATTAGAAAGTATGGAAATTTTGATCAGAGCAAATAAAAACTTACATCAGATCTATGAAAACGAACTGATGAAAACTAAGATGGGGTATAGTTTTGTACTTTAACATTGGAAATAAGTATCCTCTCCATGAAAACTTCTTATTATTTATTTATTTATTTTTGGATTTGGGCCACTTCTGGTGGTGCTGAGGGATTACTCCTGGCACTGTGCTCAGAGGTCGCACCTGGCAGGCTCAGGGGATCATCTGGAATGCCAGGGATTGAACCCGTCTCCATCCCAGGTTGGCCAAGTGCAAGGCAAAGCCATACCACTCTGCTATCACTCCAGCCCCATCCATTAATAAGTTTTTAGAGAGCAAAAAGATAGCTCAATGAATTCAGTTAAGAACATGGATGGTCTATGTATGATCTGATCCCTTAGCACCATAAGGTGCCCTGGTGAATGAATGTGATGAGAGCACAATAGGGTGTTACCCCAAATCAAAAGTATAGTAAGAAACTTGTTAAAACCAGAGTTTAAAATATTAATTTGAATTAAACATTGTTATAATCTAGCAAAATATTCCATAGGGTCAATGACATGTAATGTGCATTGTAACATAACATTTAATTTAGAATTGCTGCTGCTATTATTCAGAACAAATGACATGCATGAAACTATTTAATGATCTCAAAGGTTATGTCTAATATAATTAGAAGCAATTGTTTGTATTATTCTCAAGGTATATTTGCATTATTCTAATTGCTTTTGTATTTTTTCAATTCATGTACCCTTAACCCAGGATAACTAGGTATAATTATAATTAACATTTTCATGTGATAGATGCTCAAAGAAAGACTCATCTAAAGTAGATTAGGCATATTATGTATTCTAGTTCATTTAAATTAAACAAATACTTTTTACATAACTAGTAAGTGTCAAGAATCTGCAAAGTACTTGGAACATAATAATAATTAAGACATAATTTCTTATGTTAAGATTAAAAGTCAATAGAAAACAAAAGAGTTAACAAATTATTTTAAAACCACAATGGAATCAAGAGGCCTGAACTTTAATAATCTAAATTTAAAAGTTAAAGCCAAATCCTGTTATACTGACAAGCTGGGCAGTGATGTAGAATGAACTTGGAGAACATTGATAGAGACAAACACTGGTGGCGGGATTGGCCCTGTTTCATTGTATGTCTGAAACTCAACTATGAAGGACTTTGTAAATCACAATAGTTTCAATAAAATAAAAGGTTTTTTTTTAAGTTTATTTTATTTTATAAATAAACACAAATAAATTGAAAACTTGTTTCCATATTCTAGTTAAAGGATAATTAAATATTTGTATCAAAAGAAAACAAATTATTTTAGTGTAGATGATGTAATGATGGGTATGTATACTCCAAGAAATTATAACAAAAATTAAGCTGCTTGTTCATATTCTTATCTCAGAGAGATTCTATTTGCTTTTTTTCTAAAATATTTCATTGTGGTAGTGAGGTGATGATTGGAGTGTATGCTTTTATTATCATGACATCATACTACATGGTATCACATGGAACCAGAGTCAGAAGTGACTCTTTTGTCATATAATGAAATTTTATTTCATATAATGGAACACCTCCAAAGGAAAACATCAATAAAAATAACAAACATTATTCATTATTGTTTTCAACAATTAGTGTAAAGGAAAGAAGTAATAAAGTATCTTAAAAAGAAGAAAAGAAACTAGATTAGTTCTGAATGAAGGCTTCATATTTTTAGTGTCAACGGTGACAATTTTTCTTTATTTCTTTACCTCTTTCTTTCCCTAAGAAAAATGAGAGGGAGGGGCCGGAGAGATAGCATGGAGGGAAGGCATTTGCCTTTCATGCAGAAGGTCTTTGGTTTGAATCCTGCCATCCTATATGGTCCCCCGAGTGTGCCAGGAGTAATTTCTGAGCATAGAGCCAGGAGTAACCCCTGAGCGCCTTCGGGTGCGACCCAAAAAACAAAAAACAAAAACAAAAACAAAAATTAGAGGGAATATAAAAAGAAGAAAAGAAGAGCTAAGTAGTCAAAAAGGAGCATGGACTTTTTCAGAAGGGAAGAAGACAATGGTTAAAACTGGTTTTCAGGACATTGTATTCATGAATGTGGATAGTGTATTCAAAATGTCTGCTCAGAGAGAGAGAGAGAGAGAGAGAGAGAGAGAGAGAGAGAGAGATAGGTACAATGCCTGCCCAGAGACAGGTGGGGCAGGGTGGGTGGGAAGGAAGAGGGCATCAGGGAGGGTGAGAGGGAAGCTGTTGACATTAGTGGCTGCAATTGTGCACTGGTGAAGGTTATTGTACATTGTATGACTGTAACTCAATCATGATCAACTTTATCTGTGAAAAAAAAAAAACTAGTATGAACAACCTTGTAACCATGGTGTTTAAATAAAAGTAAGTAATCTGATTTGTGCTAGAAAATGATTTATTCCTACAACACAAATTTACAGATAAAGGTTACTCATTCTCAAAATATCACTGCATAATCATATTAAATAATAACAATATGTTAATTATTATTAATATTAATTATTATTAATAATGTAGGCTTTATTCCATTTGCCTACATCCATTTTGGAATCATAGGTTCTAGTGCTGTCTTTTCCCGTAATTTTAAACAATTAGGTTAAGTTTTCCATTTTTTTACATTGCTAAAACAATAATAATAATAACTTGTGTAATGATAGTATAAAATTTAGGGGCTTGCCTAGCATTTGGCTGTGACCACAACTTTGATTTTGATCCCAACACTGTGAATGGTCTTTTGGCACCACCTAGCATGGCCCCTGAGTATAGTTTCAGGCCTGGTCCCTCAGCACAGACCTAGAAATGGTCACTGAGCATCTCCAGTTTGAGATCCCCACCAAAAAAAGTGGGCCAGAGAAATAGTATAGGAGTGTGATCCCTAATAAGATAGAGATAAATAAGCCATGATCACTGCTGAGTGTGGCAAACCTCTCCACCTCCAAATAGATGTCTAGTATTCATTTAGGCCAATCTAGGAATACTGAGACAAACAAATAAGTTACTATGGTTACTAATCAATTATTTTGATCCTTTGACATATGACTTCCCTTAAGTATGCAAAAAACTCTAAGGTAGAAGTTGTATTATTTGTTTTACAAATGAGAGAGAAAAGTATAAACTAAGGAATGCTGGTTGGTAAGATTTGAAACTAGAATTTTAAACTTCGAATCGATTCTCTAGACCACTATGGTGTACATTTGTTCTCTAATAATTCTGATAATGGTATAATACCTCTGCTCCCCCAAGAGATAATTTTAAAGTGTCCTTTCCATCTAAAGAAATACAATGTCATTTGCTTTTTCTAGCACTGAGGAAATGTTCTTTCACCTGCATCTAGGTGAAGCAAACAGCTAACTGATTGCTATAAAAGAGGAAACAGTCAGACAAAGCCCTTGGTTTTGAATCACTTTTCCAAGACTTGAAAGCTTTTTGCAAGCCTGGAAATATCTCCCTGGCATAGAGAACTTTTTGAACTATGTTTAAAGTAACTTGGAAAGTAATATATTTTTTAAATGTGAAACTTTGAGGTTATGAGAAATAGCTCATGCAATCAGTTCTCTGTACCCATGGACAAGTTCTGCATAACTCTTTCTGAAAGCCAATTAATTGACCATTTTTCATTGAGGAAAATGAGAAAAAGAGAAAGTAATAAAGATACAGCTATACTGAAACCTATTACAGTAGCAGGGGGAAAAGAAATGTAATAGATGATGTAACATGCTAGAAGCCACTGTATTATTATAACTAATAAGTTTTGCTAAAATGAGTCGATATGTCAGGCTCACAGAGATGATCCTTGTTTCATAAAATAATGTCATTTAGGGACCAGAGCGATAATACAGCAGATAGGGCATTTGGCTTGCACTTGGCCAGCCCCAGTTCTATATCCAGCATTCCATATGGTCCACCATGTCCACCAGGAGTGATTCCTGAGAGCACAGAGCAAGTGCACCACTGGTGAGGCCCGCAAACAAATCCCAAAAATTAAAGAAGAATGTGATTTAGCCCTTGTGTTCAAGAACAGATGACTGGACAATAAATTATTAAATACATATAGAACAGAATTCTACTTGCTATAAGAAAAAAAGAAAACTGTGCAATTTGCCACTAGGATTGATCTAGAGAGTATCATAATGAAATCAGTCAAAAGGAGAGGGACAGATACTGAGTGATTTTTCTCATATGTGGGTATAAAGATGCATAATAATAGAATAAAAAATGTCAAAGGAAGTAGAACTTGAGAACTGCCTACAGAATTGAGATTACCCATGGTAGGTATGGGGGGATTAATGGGAAGGGACAATGGTGGAGGGAAATTTGGAGGAGTGTGTGGTGTTGGAATGAATATGGTGTTGGAATATATGAAACTTTGTTATTCATAATTTTTGTAAAGCTTAGGTGCATTTGTTTTGCTTTTAGGCCACACCTGGTTCACTCAGGGGATACTCCTGACTCTGTGCTCAGAAATTGCTCCTGACAGACTAAGGGGGACCATATGGGATGCCAGGAATTAAACCTAAATCCGCCCCAGTTTGGCCACGTGCAAGGCAAATGTCCTAATGCTGTGCTATCATTTCGGCCCCTCAAATACTATTTTAAAGTGTACTCAATTAGAATGACAACAGTCACTTCACAGAATCCCAGTCAGATTCGTTGTTCATCAAAAGGACGTCTTGTTAGACTTAAAATTGTATCACTAAAAATAAAACAATCAAAACCAACCAACAAACTAAAAAACAGATTAACTTGCATTTCAAGGAACTCGTAGGACTCATCAAGTTTCAGTAAACAGGAACCAAAACAGAAGGGTTTAGACTGAAATTGTTTATTGCAAATAAACGATTCTATTTTTGAATAGCCAGGAGTAAAGACATGTATGAATAGACTCTGATGGAGAAGTGGGATGTATTTGTGGTTCTGGCTATTTAAAAACTATCAAGAAAGTAGGGTGTGTGTGTGTGTGTGTG
>PVKC010040380.1:0-12251 GCA_004027635.1 Crocidura indochinensis | reverse complement strand
GTCACACCCGGCAGTGCTCAGGGGTTACTCCTGGCTCCATGCTCAGAAATTGCTCCTGGCAGGCACGGGGGACCATATGGGGCACTGGGATTTGAACCGATGACCTTTTGCATGAAAGGCAAACGCCTTACCTCCATGCTATCTCCCAGGCCCCTGAACTTTTCTTTTCTTTGTATCTGTATGTTTGTTAAATATGCAAGGTGTCCATAGTATTATTTGCTTGTAGCATTTGACTAGAGGGTGTGAGGCTCCCCCTTTGGTTTTTTCTTGTACTATTTCTTGCACCATTGCTAGCCCATGGGAAAATGTGACCATCATAGTTGCAGGATGTAAATCAATTGTCACTCTTGGGTTATGATGAATGAGCTCAGCTAGTGATTTGGGGCTCATAAAAACTACAGCTACTCATTTAAAAAGGTTATTAGAGAGTATATGCCCTGACCTCTCTTAGGTTGGCACTGACTCAGTTAATAATCTATTACTGCTATGCCTAGGGTAGCAAAAGATTCAGTGGAATCTTTTAAAGGGCACTGACTGAACCAAGGACCTGGGATTCTTGGATAAATCCAGACAGACCCAGATGACTGAGAACAAGAACTTGGGATTCTTAAACCAATTCAGTACCAGATCAGAGAGCTGGAAGAGCCAGAGTGCCCCTTTGGACCACCAATCCCATTGGTTTTTTTTTGTTTGTTTATTTGTTTGTTTTTGTTTTTTTTCAAAATGAGACAGAGGTATAGATACAGGTTCCAACACATGGAAATGCCCATCTAGATTTCCTCTGGTGCTGTAGCATTATTTTTAATCACACTAACATGAAGCAGCAAGGACTGGGAAAGATTTAGGTGCTGCATTCCCACATTTTTAATGTCAAGGTAGGGGTAGAACAGATCTCTAAAGTTCCTTCTAGGACTGGCCTGTTATGAGTTGCAAAGCTATTATATTAAATTAGTTCACACATCAATAGCAGAAAATTGTTCCCTTCTTTCCCTCCTCCTCATCTGACCAGTTTTAACTTCCTGTTTGAGCAGATTAGTGTTAATGTCTTCCTTATCCTTCCAGAGAATTCATAAAAAAAAAAAGAACATGTCAACACAAATCTCTGATCTCTCTGTCATGCAACACAGAGCATGTGCTATCAACACTTCAGCATCTTACTTTTTATTTAACATATCTTGGAGATCTTTACATGTTAATACATAAAGAGTTTCTCCAATCTTTTTAGAAATCTATGGAGATAGCTATGTAAAATTTTATTGTATGTTAAGAATTTAGCCATTTATTATATTGATGGCTATTTCCGTTTGTTATCTATTCCAAACAATGTCAAAAAAATGGGTAAGGTTTTGTTTGACATTATTTTTTATACTGATGAATCTATCAGTAAGATAATTTCTAGAAAAAAATGTCTCTGAGTCCATCAAAGATATAGCATTGCTAATTTAGAAAGGGTGATGTCTTTTTTTCTGACACCAAAAATGGATGGATCTCCTTCACAGTACCAATTCTCTGATTCTCTAACATCAAATGAATATCCAGTATTTAGATATGACTTTATTTCTCTGGAGTGAGTGTTAGACTTTGTATTTTTAAATCCCCCTTAAGGCTGCTGCCATTTCAGGTGCAAGTCATAAATACAGTAGCATCCAACTCTATATTTGTAAGGCTTTATGAAACCACAACTACCATTTTTATTTAATCACCATAATTATATACATGATTATAGTTGGGTGTTAGTCATAAAAAGAACGCCCCCCTTCACTAGTGCAACCTTCCCACCACCAATGGCCCATCTTTCTCTTTCCTCACCCCCTGCCTGAATTCCAGACAGGTATTCTACTTCTCTCATTCATTAGAATAGTCATGATAGTTAGTGTAGTCATCTCTATAAATAAATTCACCACTCTATGTGGTGAGCTTCACATTGAGAGCCAGTGTTCCAGCCCTCATCTCTGTTATCTCTGGGCATTATTACAATAATGTCTTTTGTTTTTCTTTTTTCTTTTTTTTTTTTTTTTGGTTTTTGGGCCACACCCAGTGACGCTCAGGGGTTACTCCTGGCTATGCGCTCAGAAGTCGCCCCTGGCTGGCCTGGGGGACCATATGGGGCACGGGGGATCGAACCGAGGTCCGTCCAAGGCTAGCGCGGTAAGGCAGGCACCTTACCTTCAGCGCCACCGCCCGGCCCCATCTTTTGTTTTTCTTAAAACCAATAGATGAGTGAAATTATCTGTGTTTCTCCCCTCTGACTTATTTCACTCAGTATAATAAATTCCATGTTCATCCATGTATAGGAAAATTTCATGAATTCATCTTTCCTGATGGCTGAATAATATTCCATTGTGTATATGTACCACAGTTTCTTTAGCCATTCATGTTAAAAAAGCATTTTGATGGGGCCGGCGAGGTGGCGCTAGAGGTAAGGTGCCTGCCTTGCAAGCACTAGCCAAGGAAGGACCGCGGTTTGATCCCCCAGCGTCCCATATGGTCCCCCAAGCCAGGGGCAATTTCTGAGCGCTTAGCCAGGAGTAACCTCTAAGCATCAAACGGGTATGGCCCGAAAAACCAAAAAAAATAAGGCATTTTGATTGTTTCCAGAGTCTGACTATTGTAAATAGCCTCAATGAATATGGATATGAGGAAAGCATTTTGTATTGTGTTCCTATGGTATATCCTTAGGAGTGATATAGCTGGATCATATGGGAGCTCAATATCCAGTCTTTTTGAGGAATCTCCATATTGTTTTCCATAAAGGCTAAAAGAGACAGCATTCCCACAAGCAGTGAATAGGAGTTACTTTCTTTCCACATCTCCACCAGCACTTATTGTGCTTGTTCTTTGTCATGTATGCCAGTCTCTATGGTGTGAGATGGTACCTCATTATTGTTTTGATTTGCATCTTCCTGATGATTTGTGATATGGAGCATTTTTATGTGCCTTTTTTGAGACATTGTTCATTTTTTCTCCCCATTTTTTGATGGGGTTAGATATTTTTTCTTGTTAAGTTCTGACAGTACTTTGTATATTTTGGATATTAACCCCTTATCCAATGGGTACTGGTGGACTAGTTTCTCCTATTTAATGAGTGGCTTTTGTGTCCTAGGCTCTATTTTCTTTGAGGTGCAGAAGTTTCTTAGCTTAATATAGTCCCATCGGTTTATTTCAACTTTTGTTGATATGGTGTATTGTGTTGATTGATTTACATATGTTAAACCATTCTTACTTTCCTGGAATAAAACCTACTTGGTCATGGTGTATGACCTTCTTGATGAGGCGTTGGATCTTATTTGCTAGGATTTTGCAAAACATCTCTGCATATGTGTTCATCAGGGATATTGGTCTGTAGTTTTCTTCTTTTGCAGTATCTCTGTCTTGTTTTGGTATCAAGGTGATGTTAGCTTTATAAAAACTATTTGGGAGTGTTCCTGATTTTCAATTTCATGAAAGAGCCTGAAAAAGATTGGTAGTAATTCCACTTGAAAGGTTTGAAAGAATTTGTTAGTGAATCCATCTGGGCCTGGACTTTTGTTTTGGGAAAGGCATTTGATTACCATTTTAATTTCCTCAGTAGTGAAAATTTTGGATATGCTAGATCATCCTGGTTTAATCGTGGATGATTATAAGAGTCCAAGAATTTATCCATTTCTTCCAGGTTCTCATGTTTCACGGCATAGAGTTTTTCAAAGTAGTCTCTGATTACCCTTTGAATCTCTGCAGTATCTGTAGTAGTATCCCCCTTTTCATGTCTAATCTGGTTTCTGTTCTCCATTTCTTTGTGAGTTTTGCTAGTGGTTTATTATTCTTGTTTATTTTTTCTTCAAAAAATCAACTTTTGCTTTCATTGATCTTTTAAATTATTTCATTGATTTCTGATCTAAGCTTTATTATTTCCTTCTACCCACCTATTTGTGGTTCCTTTTGTTGATCATTTTCTAATTGTATAAGCCATGTCATTAAGCTTTTATATAGACCCTTTCTTCTTTTCTCATGTGTACTTGCAAAGCAATAAAGTTTCCTCTGTGTACTGCTTTTTCTGTATTCCATAAATTCTGGTAATTTGTGTTTTCATTGTCATTTATTTCCAGGAATGTTTTGATTTCCTCTTTGATTTCATCCCTGATCCACTGGTTGTTCAGCAGTGAGCTGTTTAATTTTTAGGTGTTGAAGTTTTTCTTCTGTGTCCTTTTGTAGTGCACTTCTAATTTCAGTGCATTGTGATCTGAGAAGATTTCTATCCTCTTGATTTTATATAAATATGCTTTATGGGACTGCATGTGGTCTATCCTGGAGAATGACCCATGTGCATTGGAGAAGAATATGTATCTATTTTTCTGGGGATGGAGTGATATATATACACTTGCGTATATTTATATATACATATATATGTATATATGTATATATATATATGTATATATGTATATATATATATACTGGTCCACCTTCTTTAATTTCTCTTTTCAGAGCTAGTATATTCTTGTTGAGTTTCAGCCTGGTTGACCTATCAAGGGGTGGCAGGTCAGTGTTGAGGTGTCCCACTATTACTGTGTTGTCATTGCTGTCTTCTTTCAGATTTGTCAACAGTTGTATTAAATATTTTTCTGGTCCCTCATTGGATGCATATATGTTTAGGAGTATGTTTTCTTTCTGTTGTACATATCTCTTGATTAGTACAAAATGTTCAACTTTGTCCCTTATAGCTTCTCTGAGTCTAAAGTTTGTCTTTAGATACTAATATGGCCACTCCAGATTTTTTAAGGGAGTTGTTTGCTTGGATGATTTTCTTCCAACCTTTGATTTTGAGTCTATGTTTGTTCTGACTATTTAGAGCTGTTTCGTGTAGACAGCAGAATGTTTGATTCAGCTTTTTAAATCCATTTTGCCACTCTGTGTCTCTTAACTAGTGCATTTAGTCCATTGAAGGTGAGAGAGATAATTGCCATGAGATTTAGTGTCATCTTTGTGTAGAAATTTGGTGTGTCTGCTGGTATTTCTTGTTTTAAAGTAGACCTTTTGGGCGGGAGAGATAGCATGGAGTAGGGCATTTGCCTTGCATGCAGAAGGATGGTGATTTGAATTCTGGCATCCCATATGGTCCCCCGAGCCTTCCAGGAGCAATTTCTGAGTGTAGGTCCAGGAGTAACCCCTGAGCGCTGTTGGCTGTGACCCAAAAAGCAAAATAAGTAGGTATTTGAATAAAATTAAGTATACCTTTCAGGGTTTTTTTTTTTTTTGGGGGGGGGGGGTCACACCTGGCGCCACTCAGGGATTAATCCTGGCTTTGTACTCAGAAGTCACTCCTGGCAGGCTCAGGGGACCTTATGGGATGCCGGGATTCGAAACGGGGTCCAGCCTGTATTGGCCTCGTGCAAGGCAACCAACCGCCTTACTGTTGTGCTATTACTTCAGACCCAAACTTTCCGTTTTTCTTTTAAGGTTGGTTTGAATCTGTAAAGTTTCTGAGCTGTTGTTTATCTGTGAAGCTATGCACACTTCCTTCAAACCTGAAAGTGAATCTAGCTGGGTGCAGTATTCTAAGTGAAGCATTCATTTCATAGAGTTTTGTCACTATATTCCACCACTGCCTTTTGGCCGTCAGGGTTTCTTGTGACAGGTCTGCTGTACATCTTAAAGATGCTCCTTTGAATGTAATTTTCCTTTTTGATCTTTCTGCTTTCAGTATTCTATCTCTATCTATGAGATAGAGATAGATTGTAAGTAGGATGTTTCTTGGGATGCTTTTCTTTGGGTCTCTTCTAGCTGGTACTCTTTGGGCATGCAGAATTTTGTTGCATGCAGTATATAACTCTGGGAATTTCTCTGCACTGATATCCTTGGCTATTTCTTCTTCCTGAGGATTTTCTTCTTGAGTCTCTGGGACTCCAATGATTCTTATGTTGTTTCTGTTGAGTTCATCGGAGACTTCTATTTTCGCCTATTTCATCACATTCTTTGATTATCTTTTCCATTGTCTGATTTAAGGCTTTTCCAATCTCTTCTGTTGTATGGAGTTGTTCCAACTCACTGTTTCTGTTCTCAGCTGCTGTTACTCTGTTGGAGAGGCTTTACATTGAGGTTTTCAATCCTCTACTGAGTTTTTCAGACCTGTTATTTTAGTTTGGAGTTTTCTTTTTTCTTTGTTTTATTTTGGGCCACGCCCAGTGATGCTCAGGGGTTACTCCTGGATATGTATTCAGAAATCTCTCCTGGCTTGGGGGATCATATAGGATGCCAGGGAATCGAATCAAGGTCTGTCCTAGGTCAGCTGCATGCAAGGCAAAAACTCCACCACTTTGGCCCCTAGTTTGGAGTTTTCTGATTTCTATCTATTCATCTCTACCTATGCTTTCTTTGATTTATATAAGGATCTTTCATATTTCTTCTCTAACTCTTTATCTGAGAGGCTAACTAGGTGATTGACTCTTTTCAGGTCATCAGAGTTGCTATCTTCATTCTCTCTGCATGGAGTTGGCCTGCATTGTTTCACCATAGTCTATATTGTAGTGTGGTTTTTTTTTATATGTAATGGTGGAGTTCATTGGCTAGAAGATGAGCATGGCCATGAAGTGAAGTGGAGCAGCCATGCTCCTCGGGCACCACCCTGATGGAATTAAGTTCGCTGGGGGGGGGGGTCTTCCTCTGCAGCCTCAAGCAGAAAATCAAGAAGCCAAGTATGGAGGAATGCACACTTTTATAAGCCCATGGTAGGAGTCTGGCACCACTCTGTGGGCAGGGACAGCCTACCTTGATGGGATTAAGTTTGCTGGGGTTTTCCTCTGCAGCCTCAAGCAGGAAATCAGGAAGCCACCACTACCATTTTGTAATTTGCTAACATGCTCTTAGAATTTGGCAAAGTGATAATATAGGAATAATAGAAAATGATTATTACTGCTATGATTTGAAAGGATGCAAATCAGGAGCAGATAAATAAAGGGTGAGATACCTGAGTAAGGGTATGCTTATAGAGCTTCTTTCCATGCTTTTCCCAAACACCACCTTCCTGGCAAACCTGAGTTTGTTAGTCTGGATGCATTCCAGGACTTTTCAAGTTTATATAACTCAATTTTGAGTTCCACCCATCTTAATAAAAGTGAGGGAGTAGATAGATATGCTCATTGCAGCCATAATCACAATAGCCAGGTTCTGGAACCAATCAAAATGCTGTACGACAAATGAGTGAGTAAAATCGTTGTGATCTAAATACATAACGAAGGCTACTAAACTCTAAGAAAAGGTGAATTTTTGCCTTTTGGTGCAACTTGGATGAAACTAGAAAGAATAGTGTTAAGTAAATAAGTTATAGGGAGAAGGAAAAATGATGGATGACTTTCATATGTAAATAAGCAAGTGTCACTATAGAAGGATGCTATAACTCATGCCAAGAGAAGGGGAATAGTTTTGCCATCACTTCTGTCTGCTAAATGCTGAAACTCCCTTCCCTGAACTCTCATCACTCTTTGGATAGCTAGGACCTCAGGATGCTGAGACCCTGAAATGACCATAGCCAGCAGCATCGGTAAATTAAGGGGGTAGTATCTACCTGCTCTGTTTGGTATGGTGACATTTTACAGCAGGCCACTATTGAGTTCTAAACTGTGTTTGGGATGATAATAAATGGACTTTTTAAGTTCTATTTCCTTTCCATTAAATGTCTACTTGTGACAAGTATCTGTAATATCAGTGTACCCCATGGGAATGAAGCTAAGATCAGAAGGAGCTTGGTGCCTGGGCATTGTGTGGAGAAAATCCACACTCTTTTTCCTTTCAGCATTTATTCCCTTGAGATTTAGGAAACTGGAATCACATCTTCTAGTGCTAAGAAACTATTATGGGTCCAAACGATAGAAGTCAGTCCTGGCAGTGTTCAGGGGAACATATATGGAGCTGGGATAAAACAAGGTTTGGCTGCATGCAAGGCAAGCATCTTAACCCCTGCATTCTCTTTCTGACCCCCTTTCCCTTAAGTTTTAATGAGACATAGTTGCAAGTAATTACTATGTAGACTTAATATACTTACCATAATATTTTTATATCTATATATCATGAGAAAAGTGCTATACTCAATTCTGCTCTGTATGATTTAGTATGTAAGTGAACTCGCACAATACGAGTCTTTCTGGTTTATTCACTTAGCATAATGCATTTGCTCAGTTCCACATCTGTGGTTGCAGAAAGCAGGATGTTCTTTTGGAAGACTAAATAATATTCCATCACGGGAATATTTCCATATCTAATCTTTCTTATCTATTCATCTCTCCACAGACGCATTTTATTTCCTTGAATGGTATGGATAGTGTTGCAATAAAAATGTGAGTACATTTGACTCTTTAAGATATTGATTTCCTTTCTCTTGGATGTTTACCCTGAAGTGGAATTGCTGGATCAATATGGTAATTCTATTTTACATTTCTTTTGAGTCAACTCTACATTGTTTTAACTAGTGACAGCATCAGTTCATATTACTATCAGGTTTGGTCATGGGCTTCCTTTACTCCACATTCCTGCCAAAAGGCAATTCTTTTTCTTTTTCAAAATAAGCATTCTGATGGCTGTGAGGTGATATCTCCTCTGTTTTCTGTTTGTGTTTTCTTGACAATCAGCTATGGGGAATACTTTTCCCTGGACCTGTTGATTATTTGTGTATCTCTAATGAATATATATCAGATATATATGTGTATATATATTGCCTTTTGGTGCAACTTGGATAGAACTAGAAAGAATCGTGTTAAGTAAATAAGTCATAGAGAGAAGGAAAAATGATGGATGACTTTCATATGTAAATAAACAAGCATCACTATAGGAGGATGATATATATAGATATACAGATATCTATATAGATATATTTACATATATATCTACATATTACATATATCTATATATATTATATAGATATCTGTATATCTATATATAATATATATAGCAAGTGTTCAGTTTATTGGGGTTGGGGTCCCTGGCCAGTCCTTTGGAATAACTACAGGAGAGGGTAAACCTGTCTGCAGTTTGCCCATAGGTATCATGGATAACTTCACAGCTCTAAGGTCCAACAAAAGTCTCTATTTTCCAGATTTATTTTTTATAGTAAATATGGGCGAATTCCATTGAGAAAAAGAAGTTTCAATATGTCCTAAACTTAGCTGTTAACCACTAATTCTGTCAGCACCTTCCAAAGGCCCATCTCAGAAATGGGCTGGTCTTACCATCAGGTTACACAGGAAGAATGGGGGATGTGGATAACAGACCCTCAGTCCATTTTTAAATCAACCACCTGCTTTTGTGTCCTCAAGTTCCCTGATAAGTCTTGCCTTACATAGTAGCATTTATATTGATGCTCCTTTGCATGGTACTTGGGTCCCTGCATGACACTGCAACTAGGAGAAAAGTTCCTACTGTCCTAAAGCTCCTACACTGAACTGCCTCAAGACATAAATGTTCATATTGAGTCTTAACCTTGTAGTGTTTGCTATGATGGCAGCTAGTGTTACCTTAATTGACCCATCTTTTGTAGCAATAGTAGGAGTTAAGAGAGTAGAATCGTTATTTAAACCCTAAAGTATAGAATGAATTTATGAGGATATGCTATGGAATAATCTTCCTGCACAAAGGGGTATCCAAAACAAATATTTCTTATGAAGAAAAGGCAGAAATAAGACCGTTTTTTTTTCTGGCACCAGATGGATAGTTAGGAGTTAAGGCACTTACCTTTAATGCAATAGAACTGGTTTGAATTGCCTGCACTACATATGGTACTCTGGGCATTGCTAGGGACCACTACTGAGCACTAGAACCAGGATAGTCCCTGAACACCTCTAAGCATTGCCCAAATCCCCTTTCCCATTCACACACACAAACACAAAGAAATAAGACAGTTTTCACAGTGCAAGAAATGCCACTTAAATTCTACCTGCAAGGGCTAGGGAGACAGTTCAGGGCCAAGGGGCCAAGCTCTGCATGCTCAAAAATCCAAGTAGGATCTCTGGCAGTGCATGTCCCTGCCCTAGTACTACTGGGTAAGTCCCTGGAGACCCTCGGTAGTCCTGAACCTGAGGAGCATCACATATTGGTGGGCCCCACTTCAGCTCTTCCCACCCAGTTATAAACTTCCACCCAGGAATGAACTTGGGCCCTGAACTCCTTGGCCACTGCTTGGAAGAATTCACCTGCCCTCTAAATAACACACACATCTCTTCCTCATATCTGCTTTTGCTCCATGATGCAGTCATCCTCAGGCCCATACAGTGGCCCTGGACTTTCCCCTCACACCCTCACTACACATACACAAAGGTATCTTGGAAGTAGGCACCGTGAAGCATTGTGGCATAAAGACAAGTGAGCAGGTGGGTGCTGTGGAGGGTTTTTTGAAATGCAGAGGGGGAACTGGGAGATATTGGCACACTCCCAAATCTCACCCTATAACTTCGTGGCCCGGCACCTAGGAGTGGGTTTTGCAATGTTCAGTTGTCCATGCTGTAGTGTGTTTTTCTCATGCTCTGTGAGAGAAGGCTGGGAGGGTTTGGAGTGGGAAGGAGGAATCTGCTTTGGTCTCAGTCCTCATCCTCTGGTGACAAAGTGGTACCCAGTCACCACTTTAAGCATAGATGCTTAAAGAAGAGAGAAAGGACTTGTGCCTACCAGCTATGCTCATTTAAACCATTTCCCAAGTTGGTCTAATGGCCCTGAGTTTATCTTTTCCTCAATGCCTGACTCAGTTTCCACATCTGTGGAATTGTGAAAGTTCTGAGGATACCTTGAGAGCAAAGATCAGAGCTCAGATCCTCTCCAGGAGCAAAGTGGGTAAACAAAGTGCCGCACTATTCCCAGAGACAAGGCCCTGAACATTTCACCTACTGGAGGCGGAGTGTTCCCTGAGCTGTGATGGATGGAGAGTTGGGGTGGCGAGATCTTTTGGCAGCAGCCTGCCCAGAGTCTGATGAGCAGCCAACTCAAAATGAAGATTAAGCACCAGTGAGTTTTGATGGACGATGGGCAAAGCTTGTCTTGAAATTGGTCTCTCAAAACAATATACAAACTAATACACAAATCAATGCAAAGTGTTTAAACCGCCAGGAAAACTCGGCCCATCTATCACACTTAAGGAGAAGAAGGGACCATGGGTCTAGCCGATTGCCCGAGTCCCGAAGGCCCCAGGGAAGGAAACTCTATCTTTGGAAGTTGACAGCCTGATTCAGCATCTCCCTCCTGAGCCTCAGCCTGGGATGACTAGAAGGGGGGAAATGGGAATGAATTGCCCACCCCAAGCTACTGCTGCACAGGAGTGGCAATGCTCCTTGGCTTTGTCCCTTGCTCTGACTACTCATAAAAAGGACTCCCCTATGGGGTGGCCTTGAAACAAAGGACCTTGAAGGGAAAGCAGCTCAGGCTTTGAGGGAGGGCCGATGCTCAGAAATGGGTCTGGCTAAGGGTAACTATGGCCCCAGAATTATAGGAACCTCCTGTTAGCCAACAGTGTATACTTAATATTTGTCTTTATTTTACATGACTAGGAAAAAAGAAATAGAACCATGGATAAGACACTTGCCTTACACATGGCCAATCTAGGTTTAATCCTCAGCACAAGGGTTGGTTCCCAAGCACTACCAAGAATGACCTCTGAGCATAGAGCCAGGAGTTATCTCTGAGCACAAGTGAGTGGGTCCAAAAACAAAAAAAGTCATTAAATAGTTGTATAAAAGTATATAATATATGAAAAATGCTCTGCATCATCAATCATTAGGGACATGCAAATCAAAATAACAATGAGATAACATCTTACACTACTAAAAGTGGCCCAAAGAATAAAAAAAATTAGTGCTAGTGTGAACTCAACAAACATCTAACTTATTGCTGGTGGGAACATGGACTGATCTTGCTCTTCTAGAAAACAATATGGACATTTCTTTTTTTTTTGGGGGGGGGTCACATTCAGCAGCACTCAGGGGTTACTCCTGGCTCTATGCTCAGAAATCTCCCCTGGCAGGCACGATCATATGGCGTCATATGGGATGCCGGGATTCGAATCATCGTCCTTCTGCCTGGAGCCTTATCTCCATGCTATCTCACCGACCCCAGTATGGACATTTCTTTAAAAAAAAAAAAAACCTGGGGCCTGGGAGATAGCATGGAGGTAAGGCGTCTGCCTTTCATGCAAAAGGTCATCAGTTCGAATCCCAGTGCCTCATATGGTCCCCCGTGCCTGCCAGGAGCAATTTCTGAGCATGGAGCCAGGAGTAACCCCTGAGCACTGCTGGGTGTGACCC
>PVKC010040379.1:0-12348 GCA_004027635.1 Crocidura indochinensis | reverse complement strand
CCAGCCATCTCTGGCCAGTGAATTTCCATCTAATTCTCTCCCTCTAAAACCCCCCAGTGATGGTGGCAGGCCTCCCACAGCAGAAGGAATAAAATGTATATTTAGTTTCTTCTCTCCTCTCTCAGTCCGTATGGATGGTTGCTAGAGTACCAGAAATCTATGCCAGGAAGCTATCGCTATTATCAAAGACTGAAGCAGAAAGAGGAGTCTGTTTGGCAGTACTAGTAATGTGTAGCAACTCCACCAATAAGAATGAGGTAGTGGGGCCCTGGAGATAGCATGGAGGTAAGGCGTTAGCCTTTCATGCAAAAAAAAAAAGTCATCGGTGCCCCATATGGTCCCCCATGCCTGCCAGGAGCAATTTCTGAACATGGAGTCAGGAGTAACCCCTGAGCACTGCCGGGTGTGACCCAAAAACCACAAAAAAAAAAAAAAGAATGAGGCAGAAAGGGTAGTATGTATAGTGGTTTCCAGAAGGCATCACCAGTTAAGTGACAACCAACATCAAGAACTGAGACAGAAAGGAGTGTCTGGCAGTGCCTGGAAAGCACCGCAAAGTAAGTGATCCCTGCCATCAAAAACTGAGACATGGGAGTCATTTTGGTAGTGCCTGGTTAGAATCAGTAGGTTAGCAATTCATAGTATCAATGACTGAGGCAGAGGGGCCCGGGAGATAGCATGGAGGTAAGGCGTTTGCCTTTCATGCAAAAGGTCATTGGTTCGAATCCCGGTGCCCCATATGGTCCCCCGTGCCTGCCAGGAGCAATTTCTGAGCATGGAGCCAGGAGTAATCCCTGAGCACTGCCGGGTGTGACCCAAAAACCAAAAAAAACAAAAACAAAAATGACTGAGGCAGAAAATGGTGTCTGTCAGTGCTAGGAAATCTCTGCCACTTAAGGGATTCCACCATCAACGACTGAGGCAGAAAGTGAAGTCTGCTGGTGCTCAGAAAGAGTTGCCAGATATGTACACCCTAGATTAAGAGCTGAGGCAGATATTGGAATTTGTTTGGCGGAGCCCTGCAAACATATTCAATATCTAAAGTGCCCACTGAGAAAAAGACAGAGACAGAAAGGGAAGTCTTTTTGGCGGTGCCTGGAACGCTTCACTTGGAAAGCGACCCTTGCCAGCAGGACTGAGGCAGAAAGGGAAGACTCATTTGCAGTGCCCAGAAAACTTCACCATACAAGTGATCCTTAACATCAGCATGTGGCAGAATGAGTAGTGTGCTTGGCAGCACCAGAAAGACTCACAGATTAGCATCTACTGTCATCATGGACTCAATCAGAAAGAAGGTTCTGTTTGGCGGTACTCAAAAAGTGTTGCCAGGTAAGCAACCTCACTACTAAAAACTGAAAAGGAAGTCTGTTTGCTAGTGTCTGGAGAACATCACCAGGCAAGTGACCACCACCATCAAGGTCTGAGGCAGAAATGGGAGTCTGCTTGGTATGCCAGGGTATTCTTTTTGGTGGTGCCATGAAAATGTTGCCAGTTAAGTGACCCCTGCATACAAGGTCTGAGGCAGAAAGGGGAATCTGGTGGTACCTGGAAAGTATCAACAGGTAAGCGACCCCATCATCAAGGGTTGAGATAGTAAGGGAATCTGTTTGGAGGTGAGTGCCCATAAAGCACCCCCAGAGTAAGCAAGGAAGCGACCCCCAATCATCAGTGACTGAGGCCGAAAGGGGAGTCTGTTTATTGATGCCCACTAAGCATCACTAGTTAAGTGGCTTTCAACATCAAGGACTTAGGGAGAAATGAAAATTATTTGGTGGCACCAGAAAGTGTCATCAGGTAAGAAACTGAAGCATCAAGGTCTGAGGCAGAAAAGGGAGTCTGGAAATATATGGTAAGTATGAAACTCTGCCTCAAAGACAGAGGCAGAATACCGAGGCTTTTTAATGGTACCTGGAAAGCACCTCCATGTAGGTGACTTCCACAATCAAGCACTGAGGCAGAAAGGGGATTCTGTTTAGTGGTGCCCAGAAAGCATCACCAGGTAAGCGACCCTCGCCATTGAAGAATTTCTTTGTTGGTGCCGAAAAGCATCACCATGTAAGCCACCGCCAGTCATCAAGGGCTCGGGCAGAAAATGTAATCTATTTTGTGGTACCTAGAAAGTGTCAGTAGGTAAACAACAACTGCCATCAAGGATTGAAGTAGAAAGGGGATCCTGTTTGGTGGTGCCCGGAAAGTATTGCCAAGTAAGCGACCCCTGCCATCAAGGACTGATGCAGAAAGGGATTGCTGCTTTCAGCGTCAGAAGGCTTCATCAGGGAAGCAATCCCTGTAATCAAGGAATGAGGCAGAAATGGGAGTCTAGAGGTTTGCTTAACGGGCAGTGCTTTCAGTAAATTCAAGCAAATTCACCTATCTGCCCCTGACATTAATGATTGGGGTCACTTATCTGGTGGGCTTACTGGGCAGATTCCCTTTTCAACCTCTGTCCTTGATGACATGGCAGTGCTTTCTGGACACAAGAAGCAGATTCCACTTTCTGTTGCCTCTCTTGAATTGGTGGTCCTCTTACCTGCTGATGCTTTCAGGCAACGGAAGTAGTTTCCACTTTATCCTCTGTCCTTGATGGCAAATGTCTGTTTCCATGTTTTAGTTATTCTGGCACAGCAAAGCATGTTCTGCCAGCAAATTATGCTTCTGCCATTGACTGAGGGGTACCCGTACCTGACAGCACTTTCCTTACACTGTCAAGCGAATACCTCTTTATTACTCTGTCCTTAATGCTGTGGGTTAATTTCCTGGAGATGCTTTCGGTGCACCTCCAAACATATTCTGCTTTCTGTCTTTGTCCTTGATTGTGGGGTCCACTTATCTGGAAACAATTTTGGACATTGCCATGCTGATATCCCTTTTGCCACTTTTTTTTTTTTTTTTTAGTTTTTGGTTTTTGGGTCACACCCTGCAGCGTTCATGAGTTACTCCTGACTCTATGCTCAGAAATCACCCCTGGCAGGCATTCGAACCACCGTCCTTCATGCAAGGCAAACACCTTATCTCCATGATATCTTGCCGGCTCCCCCTTCTGCCACTTTCATTGATGATATGGTCACTTGGTTATCCTTGGACCACCAGGCAGGTAGCCTTTTCTTCCTGTTCTTGATTGTGTGTGTCCACTTACTACTTCCAGTTAAAATCAGAAGGCCTGCTTCTTTGAGAAAAGACCTCAAAGAGAGGTTGCTTCCTTGAAAAGTGAGGGTGGTATTTCTAAAGCTTAGTAATAGTTGCAAACATTTATTTGGCCTAATAGGAATCTCCCTGCTGCATTGCTAAGTACACTACAGTTCAGCTTTTACCTCCACATGACAAAATTAGTACACACATATATGGCCTTGATTAAGTATCACTTTACCTGGGAAAATTAGCATCAAGAGAAACATAAAAAATAAAAATAACTTTTGTAGGGGCCGGAGAGATAGCACAGCAGCTTTTGCCTTGCAAGCAGCCAATCCAGGACCTAAGGTGGTTAGTTCGAATCCCTGAGCACTGCTGGGTGTGGCCCAAAAACCAAAAAATAATAATAATAATAATAATAAAATAACTTTTATAATGCTTAAAAGTGAAATTAGTCTTTTAAAGATGTTCTGGTCTTCTCAACAGATGAAAGAACCCTTTATAGGAACACCTTAAAAACTTGCTAATTTTTTTAATTTATATCAAAATTGACACCAGGGTCTGGTCTAGGAATTAAAAAACCTCGAGAAGTTAAAATTTGCTCTTTGGATATCAGAGAATCCTCTGTCTCAATTCCCTTCTGTCTTTTAATTGGAGTTTATCATTCAGAAGGTTTGTAACCCATATAAAAGGCCTCTGAATCGTCTGCTGTGAATAAATTTATAGATCAAACAGTATGTACTAATAAGCTTTTTGCTAACAAGAAAGTACAATTTAAAAAAAAGAAAAGAAAAAAAGGGGACGGGATGGGGAAAAAAATACAATTTTTGTTTTGTTTTGTTTTTGGGCCACACCCAGCGGTGCTCAGGGGTTACTCCTGGCTGTCTACTCAGAAATAGCTCCTGGCAGGCACGGGAGACCATATGGGACACCGGGATTCAAACCAACCACCTTTGGTCCTGGACCGGCTGCTTGCAAGACAAACACCGCTGTGCTATCTCTCCAGGCCTCGAAAGCACAATTTTCTTTTTTTTTGGTTTTTGGACCACACCCAGTGACGCTCAGGGGTTACTCCTGGCTATTCACTCAGAAGTCGCTCCTAACAGGCCCGGGGGAACATATGGGGAACCGGGGGATCGAACTGTGGTCCTTCCTAGGTTAGCGCAGGCAAGGCAGGCACCTTACCTCCAGCGCCACCGCCTGGCCCCACGAAAACACAACTTTTTAACCTTGCAGGAAAGCAGATGTAGGCAGTCTCTCACACATAAAATTCATGTTTAAATACATGAATTAAATACATGTTTAAATAATACGTGTATTTATTATAATGTTTAAATACTGTAGCATTCAATAAACTTCAATTCAGACTCACTCCCACAACAGTGTGGCTTTTGTATTTTGCTGAACGGTACACCCAGTTTCCTGGGAACCCCAAGAATTCCCTGAAGTGTCTAGACCAAGATATTCACTTACCTGATAAAACCTTCCAGGCACTGCCAAGCACATTTGCCTTTCTGCATCTGTCGTTGATGTCAGGGTCACTTAAGTGGAAGTGCTTTCCGGGAATCACCTTGCAGATTCCCATTTTTTTCTTTGTCCTTGATAGTGGGGTCACTTACCTGGCAATGCTTTACCAGACACTGTCAAGCAGATTCCCATTTCTACCTCTTTTCGGGGTGGCAGGGGTTGCTTACCTGGTGACAGTTTCTGGGCACCGCCAAGCAGATTCCCCTTTCTGCCTCTGTCCATGATGGCTGTAGTGCTCATTTTGAAGCTTTCTGTGCATCCCAAAGCAGATTTTATTACTGTGTTGGTAGCGGTCACTTGGTGATGATTTCATGCATCACTAAACAGATTCCCCTTTCGGCCACTGTCCTCGATGATGGTGGTCCGCATTACTGGTGACATGTTCAGGGCACTGAGAAGATTCATCGTTCTATCACTATCTTTTTTTGTTGGTGTTGTTTTTGAGTCACACCTGATGGTGCTTAAAATTCGCCCCTGACTGGCTCAAGGGACCATATGGGATGCCAGGATTCAAATCACCGTCCATCCCTGCAAGGCAAGAGACTACTGCTGTGCTATCTCTCTAGCCTCTGTCTTTGTCCTTGCTGTTGGTTGTTGCTTACCTGACTATTTTGGTGTCACTAAGCAGATTCCCCTTTCTGCCTCTGTCCTGATGTCAGGGGCCGCTAACCAGGCAACTCTTGAGGGTGCCCCCCAAGAGATTTCCTTTCTGTATCTGTCCTTGATGGATGGGTTCCACTTATCTCACAATGCTCCAATTTCTGCCAAGCATTTTCTCCTTCCTCTTCCTGGATGGCAGATGTCGCTTACCTGGCAAAGCTTTCTGCAGTCTGCCAAGCATAATCTCCTTTCTACCTCTGTTCTTGATGGCACTGTTGCTCATCTGGTGACGGTTTCCAGATGCCATCAGGCAGATACCCATTTCTGCATATGTCTAATACTTGGTTCACTTGCCTGGTGATGCTTTCCTTTCCTTACCAAAAATATTCACTTTCTGCCTCTGTTTTAATGGTGGGGTCGAATACCTTGTTATACTTTCTATGTTCCACCATCATATTTCCCTTTGTGTCATTCCTTGTGTGGGTGTGGGATTAATTGGACACCATACCACTCACTATATGCCTTGTTATTCATTGATTGGAAACATCTTTTGAATGTAGTACCTTGAGTGGTGCTTAGACCACTTAATCTCCACCTCTGGGTGTGGTCTGATTCTTCCTAATAAATCCTCAGGGTTTCAGGAAAATGCTCTCATGCATTCCAGGACTTCCCACTGAACTTCCTGCTTCTTAGGAGCAGAAGGCTTACATGTTGGAACTCCTGCACCGATTTCACCCTCTTTAGTGTGTGTAGATCATTTCCTACATTGACATTTGCTTCCAGATCTGTGTCTCTCCAGTGTCCTGGCTTTGGAACTTGAGGCCTGATTTTACAACTAGCACTTGAACAGAAACCTGAGGACCCAACACAACGCCAATGATGGTGAGTTACCTGATCCTCTGGTTGAGAATCACCATGACAGCCCCCTTGACCTGGACTAAATGTGCCATGCCTTTCACTAAAACATCGTGCACATTACCCCTATTCTGAATGGCTTCATTTTGCTCTTCTACATCTACCTGCATTTCTCACTTTGGATTGTATTTCTCATTGTATTGGATTGTGTTCTCATTTTAGATATGCCAGGCTCCCTAGAGTTTCTCCCTTGCACATGCCCCTAGAGGGAAAGGGTGCTTTCCCAGTGGTGACAAGTTCTCAATCTAGAGGTCTTCCCAGGGCTGATAATTTATCTTTCACTACTGACACTAAACCAGAGGCCCCCATCTTCTAAGGATGATGAGCAGGCTACCATTTCTGCAGACTGAAAGTCTGAAAATGGCTCCAGAGATACCCTGGTGCCCCAAGCACTGAGTCAGGTAGAAAAGCCAGTGTTGGTAAGTCAAGTCCTGGGCACTGTCAAATGGTTCAATGTTCGGAATGGTTACGGATTTATGGACAGAAATGACACCAAAGAAGATGTCATACTTTGTTCACTGGACAGCTATTAAGAAAAACAATCCCAGGAAGTTTCTGTGTAGCGTTAGTGATAGGAAGACTGTAGAGTTTGATGTTGTGAAAAGATCGAAGGGACCAAATGCTACTAATGTATCCGGACCTGACAGAGTGTCACCAAAAGGTAGTTGATATGCTCCCAAACAACATAGGTTCTGTGATTCATTCCCCAGCCTCACTCAGTTGCCCATGGTAGCAGAGGTCCCCTCAGGTGGGACAGAAGCAGGCAGTAAAGGGAAAAGAGCTGAAAACTTGGGCAGTGACGACCACCACCTTTCTGCTAGAGGTGCTTTATGCAAGGATGCAAGGACCTTGCCTCCCCCACCAACCTGCAACCGCTTATTGAGGTCACTGATGAGGTAGAAAGCAAAATGAAAGTTCCATTTGAGGAGAACGAACAGCAGGGAGATGCGCAGGTCTCCCCACCCACATTCTAGCTCAGGAACTGAAGGCCTTTCCATTCCAGGCAACCTCAGCAGCCTAACACAGAAGAAGATTGAGGATCCAAGCCCAGCTGAAGACCAGTTGAGGAGAAGCTGTTTTCAGAACCTCCTGCCACTTCCTTCTGGATTCTATTTATCCTATTTGCATTGTTCGTTATATTGCTAGTTAAACTGTGTGTTCTATCTGTATTAATTTTATAGCTACTTTTTTTCTATGCCCCACTGCAAACAGATAATTTTGTAATTTAATAATTTAGTAATTTAATATTAGTTTGTACAGTTCTAGAGAAAATGCATAATGTTAATAGATTTTAAAAGTTCTCAGCTATCCTAGTGAATGTTTTTCAATTGCTCTGATGTCTGATTGTATATATCATTTAGCAACTTATTCTCAAATTGTCTGCAAAAATGTTCTAAAGTCTAAAGTCTTTGTTCACAGAAGTCTATGGAAAAGAAACTTGGATGCTATTGACTCTTATTACAGTGCTCATTATAATAATATCTTAACAAACTTATTTTCAAACCATATATATTCTTGTGATTTTGTTTAAGGAAGTTTATAAAAAGGAACTTAGGTGTTCTAGACTTGTATTACAGTGTTTGGTGTAAAAATGTTTAAGAACTTTCAAATTAGGGATGGGAAAAAAAGAACTTTCAAATTAGTGTATCTGAGAAAGGCTCTAATATTTATGTTGACAGAATTCTGAAAAATGTGATCTGTATAAAATAAGGATATGAAAAAGCTGATTGTTTTGAGAATGATGTGTTCAATTTAAACTATTACAGTCAATTTTTACTGTGCCTATGCAAAATAACAAATTTTTTAATTGTTTTGGGGCCACACCTGGCAGCACTCAGGGGTTACTCCTGACTCTGCACTCAGAAATTGCTCCTGGCAGTCTGGGGTACCATATAGGATGCCTGGAATTGAACCCAGGTTCATCCCATGTCAGCCTTACAGCTGTGTTATCTCTCCAGCCGCAACAACCATTGCTTTGTTGACCGTGTCCTGCAGAATGTAGGCCATTTAGTACCTCAGAAACCCTTCTTCACCTCATAGTCTCCTTGTCTACTCCTCCCCACAGCATCCAAAAGCCTCTGAGAAATTTATGCAGGTCCATTTCACAGGCAGGAAAGCAAAATGTAGAGAAGTGAACTATTGTCCCAACAGAGACAACTCAACCAAGATTACAGTATGTACTTTGATTATGGGTCGTTCCTTCTTTTCATATTGCTACACTTCCCGTTGGACATTTTACTCTTAACAAATGAAGTTGCTATCAGATGTCTATTAAGAACAATACAAATGGTCCTTGCAGTGCAGATTTATCAAACATTAAAATAATGAACAGAGGGGCCGGCGAGGTGGTGCTAGAGGTAAAGTGTCTGCCTTGCAAGTGCTAGCCAAGGATCAGGACTGCAATTCTATCCCCCAGTGTCCCATAAGGTCCCCCCAAGCCAGGGGCAATTTCAGTAACCCCTGAGCATCAAATGGGTGTAGTCCGAAAAACAAACAAAAAAAAAATAATGAACAGAGACTGTAAATAGTTTTAAAGCTATGGGTGCAAAGCACAAAACTCAACAGCAAATGAATTTTTATAATGTTTCTTGGCTAGGAAATGGAATAAGTTGTAATTAGTAGAGAATAGACAGTTACCACATTAAGTATCTTGTAGTGGGGGCCGGAGAGATAGCATGGGAGGTAAAGCATTTGCCTTGTATAAGGAAGGACAGTGGTTCAAATCCGGCATCCCATATGGTCCCCTGAGTCTGCCAGGAGCGAATTCTGAGTGTAGAACCAGTAGTAACCCCTGAGCGCTACAGGGTGAGACCCAAAAACCAAAAATAAATAAATAAATAAATAAAAGTAAAAACAAGTATCTTGCAGTGAATTTACAAAGCCTTATTAAATTTTGGGGGCGGGGAACCCCCCAGAAGTAACAGAGGGCTGACCATTAGTTTCTTTTTTTTTTTCTTTTGTGGTTTTTGGGTCACACCCGGCAGTGCTCAGGGGTTACTCCTGGCTCCATGCTCAGAAATTGCTCCTGGCAGGCACGGGGGACCATATGGGGCACCGGGATTTGAACCGATGACCTTTTGCATGAAAGGCAAACGCCTTACCTCCATGCTATCTCCCGGGCCCCGACCATTAGTTTCTAAGCTGCTGGACACAGGTGGGAAAACTCATAAGTCAACATAAAATGTCTGACCCACTTGCCATACCACTATTTATCTCAAGCTCCTTTATCATCTGATTTTGGGAGTGGTTTTGAGGTAAGGTGAGGACACATCCTACTGTGCTTAGGGATTGCTTCTGGCTCTGTGCTCAGTGTTCATACTTGGAATTGTTCAAAGGACCATATTTGGTGCCAAGAATAGAACACAAGTGAGCCTCATGCAAGGCATATGCCATATTCATGATATTAACTTTACTTATAAAATAAAAACAATTTTCCACTGCTTTTCATACTGTATCGTATCATGATTATAAGTATACAACACTCTATGGAAAATTCAGCCTATTTCCCTTATTTCTGGACCAAGGGGAATATGCCTTACCCTTGGTCCTATTGACCTGGCCCATATCCTTGCATTTTATGATGCAGCTTTAGGGCTCAAGTTTGTGTGCTCAGGCCAGCCAGTACCAAGCAGGAAATGGGAAAGGACGATCAAGTTGTCTGAGCACAGGCAAGGTTCTGAGTTTGGTCCTGAGATTCAAAGCTCCAGTAGAGAAGGGGCATCTTGGCATCCGAATGGTTTTCCCATGTGCAATTCCCAACTGTACCCATTGTTTCCAGACATCTATCAGAAATAATGAGTCAGACCTAGGGTAAGCTCTGAGAACCATGAGGTATGAACCAAAAGAAAATATATATATATATATATATGAATGAAAATATACCAAAAGGAAGTAATAACAGGTTTGTTTATTCATCTATGAAGAAGTTCCCTGACTTGATTTCCTCCATTACTGAACATATACCACTCCCCAAAGTTCATTAGTTTTTGGATATATAGACACCAGGAAGTAAATATCTGGGTGGTGTATTAGAAGTAAATACCCTTGAGGGCCGAGGATTAGCTTGGAGGTAAGGCACGCTTTGCATAAAAAGGATGGTGGTTCGAATCCCCATCCCACATGGTTCACCGAGCCTGCCAGGAGCAATTTCTGAGCCAGGAGTAATCCCTGAGCATTGCCGGGTGTGACCCAAAAATAAGCAAACAAATAAACAAGAAATAAATACCTGGGGCAGGAGTGATAGTGCAGTGGTAGGGTGTTTGCCTTGCATGTGGCTGGCTCAGGACGAACCTTAGTTTGATCCCCGGCGTCACATATGGCCCCTCAAGCCAGGAGTGATTTCTGAGCACAGAGCCAGGAGTGATTCCTGAGCTCTACCGGTGTGGCCCCAAAACCCAAAAAACAATTAAAAAAAAAAGAAGTAAATACCTGAGGGGTGTGTTAGAAGTAGGGCTAAAAAGGCGATTTAGAGACCCTAAATTTCTAACTACTAGAAAACAGGGAAGGCCCTATGCGGGGAGGGCTTCTTGTATTTTCTCTTTTATTTGCCCCCTCTCTGGATTGATGAAAACAATCTAGAGGCTTTTGCATTAGTTACACTAGGCCCCTTTGATATGGAAAAGACTGATATTCCTCAAGGTGGAGCTGTTGGACTAGAGGTGTTTTCTGTGCTGTGAATTCAGTTGGAGAGCTGTAGGAGCGGAGGTTCTGGTCCTTCACCCTTGGACCCAGGGCCACTTTCCTTTGGTCCTCTGCCTATCCACCTCCCTCTCCCTGCTGCTGGGCTTCTCCTCGGACCTAGGACATACAGACTCAGCTGGGAAGAAAAAATTAGGGGCCAAGGAAGAAGACAGCAGTGTCAGAGCCTGGGAGCTTACCCCCACCCCAGCTGAACCCCCACCCTCTCATTTGAGCCATACAAGTGATTGGGAGTTGACCAGAGCTGCTATCATGAAACCTATTCTTCCTGACTTGGGAGGCTGATCCAGCAGATAATTTTATCCCTCCTGGAGCTGTTGCTGTACCCTGAAGATAGCAGCCAGCTCAGATTTTATAAAAATGAATTAAAACAAAACAAACAGGCTGGATAATAAAAAAGTGCTTTTGCAAAAATGTGTGCCTAGATCTGCTCCCAACTACAAGTGGTTCCTCCCTCTCCACACCACCCACAAAGAAAATATATGTGTGATCACTGAGAAGTACAAGGCCTAGGAAGTTACATATACTATGGTTACATACACCAAAATCAATTGGAGACGGAACATTCCCACACTCCCCATTGACATTTGTACAGATGACAATAATACAATCTCCTTCAGAGGCCCTATCCTCCTAGAAAGTGAAATCCAGACATGGTGACCTCTAAACTTGGAAAGACAGTACAGGCTGCAGAGATACTGTATTCTGTGACAGGATGAGAAGTTCTTCAAGATGGTGAAAGCAAAGCCTCAGGAGTTAGCACTGTCCTTTGTTAGATGTTTCTGAGAAATGGGCGAGCAATACCTGTTGCTGCTGCTCACATACTCCTACCAAATGGAACCCTCCCATGGTTAATCAAAGGCAAAGCATGAAGGGTCTTAAGTTTACCCCATCAATCCCAGGCCTTTCCCCATCTTCTATGCCTCTTCCTGGGGCCACCTGTGCACTTACAGTCCTTTGCCTGCCTCAGGCATCCCACGGCATCTCACACACAAATCATGCTCATCACACCCTAGCTCTTCCCCTGGGACTGAGGCAAATCCTCTCCTGGAATGCATCATCACAACTTGATTGTATGTGTGTGTAATCTTGCTCAGCTATGAAGGGGCTCCGGGTTTAGTTATTCATGTCCTGTAAACAGGTTATTGAGCTAGCCGAAGACAAATACCAAGTTTTACCTTGAGTTTTGGGGAGCATGAGACTCAGAGAATGTGCATGCCCTTTCCCCTACCCAATTCTAGAGGCTGATCTCACCAGATGTTGAAAGATCAGCACTCATCTTTACCACTGGGAATCCTACAGACATCTTTCCAAGAAGCAGGTAGAAAATGGGAAGAATGAAGGAGGAACCCAATTTTATTGCACATGCCTTCTCCCTAGGGCTATTTCCAAAATGTGCTAGAAGTGAACATAATTCCCAAATAGCTTAATAGGGTAGGTGCAGGATACATTGATTCTACATGAGCAATTTTCATCAAA
>PVKC010040378.1:0-12345 GCA_004027635.1 Crocidura indochinensis | reverse complement strand
AGAAGTTACTCCCAGCTTGGGGGACCATATGGGATGCTAGGGTATCAAACTGAGGTTCGTCCTAGATTACTGCATGCAAGGCAGGCACCCTACCACTTGTGCCACCGCTCCGACCCCAATTTGAAGGAATTTTGTATGAAATTACCCATGCTTTTATTTACAGGGGTTTATGGAAAACTTCAGCTTAATAGTGCTTATACTAAGAAACCCTGGACACGGCTTGGAACTGATATTGCCTCTGGCAATGAGAGGTAAGAAATAAGAGGAAGCTAAGTCTGTAGTTTTTTGGATTTTGTTAATTCTGTTTGAGGACTCATTATGACGTGAAATAAAATTTTATGTTAAAAATTGTAATTTAAGGATGAGTAAATGGGAATTAGAGAACTAATAAACATTACTAATTGTCTTCAATATAAGAGGAGAACAAAAACACACAGTTGACTGGGATAATATAGCCTGTTTATGGAGTCTTTGGTAATTCATGTTTGCCATTGTTCAAATATCTGAATTCTGTAAGAGCATAATTGAAGCATAGAAAAGACATAAATAATGTAAATACTGTGATTAATCAAATGCTGTGACTAGTACCTGGTTAAGAAACAGGAATAAGGGGCTGAAGATATAGCATGGAGGTAGGGCATTGGCCTTGCATGCAGAAGGACAGTGTTTTGAATCCCGGCATTTCATATGGTCCCCTAAGCCTGTCAGGTGCGATTGCTGAGCATAGAGCTAGGAGTAACCCCTGAGCGCTGCTGGGTGTGACCCCCTCAAAAAAGAAACAGGAATAAAATAGGAAAAGAAGCAACTTATATGTATTCTTTCTGAATTTAAACCACAGCAGCAAAATTGAATAATGTATTAAAGGAAATAAAGAATGAAACTATCATTGTATCAAACTGAATATATAATATAAAGGGCTACCGAATTCAAAATATATAGTCAGAAGAAAAAAGAAAAGATGATAGAAATATACAACAAAGGGGCCCGGAAGATAGCATGGAAGTAAGGCGTTTGCCTTTCATGCAAAAGATCATCGGTTCGAATCCCGGTGCCCCATAAGGTCCCCCGTGCCTGCCACGAGCAATTTCTGAGCATGGAGCCAGGAGTAACCCCTGAGCACTGCCGGCTGTGACCCAAAAACCAAAAAAAAAAAAAAAAAAAAAAAAAAAAAAAAAAAAAAAGAAATATACAACAAAGACCATAGAGTAAGTGTTCTTTTGAATAAGCCGAAATAACAGCAAAGGATTAAAGAAAATTGCAACATAAATACATACAGTAAAACCAAGATTAATTACATTTAAATTCTAGAGAACATTGAGAGTCATTTCTTGCTAAGCAAAATAAGTTAGTTCTGTTTATATCAAGAGACAAGATGTATCTATATTTATAAATTACATCTTTATCTATTCATCTATTGTTAGGAAATTGCATTGTTATACAACTTGGCTATTATAAATATGTCACAATTAAAATTAGTGTGAATATAACTTTTAAAATTATTTTTTGTGTGTTTCCTCTTAAAATAAATAACAAGGGATTGGATTGGATTACTGGGTCAGATTATGCTTCTTTTATTTATTTATTTTTATTTTTTATTTTTTGATTTCTGTGACACTCAGAAATCACTCCTCGCAGACTCAGCAGACCATATGGGATGCTGGGAGTCTAACCCAGGTCCGTCTTGGGTCATCTGCATGCAAGAAAAATGCCTTGCTGATGTTCTGGAGCTCCATCTCCTCACATTATACTTCAATTATTAAATTTTTGAGACATATCTAGACTATTTTCATAGAAGCAGTTTGTTATAAATTTGATAATCAGTGATGATAAGCATTTTTATATACATGCTTGTCATTTATATGTCTTTTTTAAAATACAAGTAACTGTTCCCCATCCCACTTATATTTGGTTTTTGGCCACATTCCATGGCACTCCTGACTCTGCTCAGAAATCACTCTTGGCAGGCTGGAGGGACCAAATGGAATGCCAAGAATAGAACCTGGTCTTTCCTGTGTTGGCCACATGCAGAGCAAATACCCTACTGTTGTGCCCAGTGTACCCTTGATCTTTCATGGATTGTTTATATCTTGTTCAAGAAAACAGTGAGTATATGGAACCAGTCCTGTTTGAAGAGCCAACTTAAAAACTTTTTAAAGGTGCTGTGTGTGTGTGTGTGTGTTTGTTTGTTTGTTTGTTTTAGGGAGCACTGCTGGTGATGCTCAGGAGTTACTCCTGGCTAGGTGCTTAGAAGTTGCTCCTGGGTTGGGGAACCATATGGGACTCCTGGGGATCAAACTGTGGTCCATCCTAGGTTTGTGCGTGTAGGGCAGACACCCTACCACTTGCACCACCACTCACTACAGCGCCAAATTTTCATTGAAAACTTTCAGTACATTTTGCTATGTCCTGTATGGTCTGATATGTTACTAAGTTGGGGTAGGAGGGAAGGAAAGGACAGAATGTGTCATATATATAGTGTTTGTTAAAAATTGGTATTTTGATGGTGGTTGTTGTGTGGCAACATTATACATCTAAGACATATAATCATTACCCTCTTATAAAATATTATCTAATATTATATGATTATAATGTACATCTTTATAACTAAGATGTACTGGGCTGTAACTAAGATAGTACTGGGTTGGACAACAGAACCAAAGAAATTTTATGACAATATTATCATATCATAATATTAACTTAATTACTCAAGATTCAAATAAATCATTACAATTTAGTTGGAACTGGACTGGGATAATTGGTCATTGCTTCAGAGAATTATAAAATATATTCTCCCAAGGTCATAGAAATAATTCAAAGAACTGAGCACACTATTTGCATGTAGGAGGCCCAGATTTAAACTCTAACACTGCAATGTTCTGACCACTGAGGGCAAAGTATAATTAGGCGCAAATCCAGGAGTATCCCCTGAGAACCTTTATGGCCATCAAACCATGAAAAAATTTTCAAAAACTCTGCATGGAGTATCTAATCTTTTGTGGTCATTTTGTGTTATCTATTGAGCATAATGACTATGAATTTTTCTTGGTCAAACATTGAACTAAATTTGAAAATGCATTAACAAATGAATATTAATATGGTCTCTTCCCTCAGACATTAAGTAAATATAAAATAAATGTAAAATTTTATGTATGATCCATGCTGTGAATAAAGACTATGATTCTAAACTATAGAGGATCTAAAATTAAACTTGAGATTTAATTATGGAAGCTAAGCATACTCTCAAGTGTAGTTTCTGAGATGGAGAGGGTGAGATAAGAGGGCTTTTTTTTAAAATAAATTTTCTGTACTTTTTTTTTGTTGTTGTTGTTTTTGGTGGGGGGGCAACCCCATTTGATGCTCAGGGGTTATTCCTGGCTAAGTGCTCAGAAATTGGCCCTGGTGTGGGGGGACCATATAGAACGCCGGGGGATAGAACCGCGGTCCTTCCTTGGCTAGCGCTTGCAAGGCAGAAACCCCCAAGAAGGCTTTTTTTTTTTTTTAGATAAGAGGGCTTTAATTTAATGCTATATTGTCAGTTGCCAGTATGTGTATGAAAAAAATCTCTTTAATAACAGTGAATGGCATTCAGTCATCAACAAATATTTGTCAGGTGTGAGATTAAGGGATAAATTCAGAGAAAAAAATTGGAAAATACTGCTGTTTTCTGGGAGTTTACAACTTTGTGTAAAGTGAGAGACAGTATTCAATAATACCGAAATATTAACAGCATTGTTGCCAATAATAAGATGTGTCTATAAGAAAATAAATAGGGCAACAGGCAAGAAAATAAACAGGATAACATGGTGAAATATATCTGGGGGTATGCTTTTGAGGTATGCTTCTAATATGTGAAGTAATAGAGTAAAAGGGTTATGATTGCTTACATTGAATGGATGGGAAACCTTTCTAGCAAAGGGAAACCTGATTGGTAAGAGAATCCACTATCTGATGGGAATGTGTCAAAGGGATCAATGAAAGAGAGCCGTTTAACATTATTCCGTAGAAGAATTTTAGGGCACGAAAGCCTGGAAGATACTCGTTTATAGCTGGAGCTGGGAGAGCAAAGAGGAAAATTGTTAAGTCATTGTTAATTGGTGTAGCAGAAATTATTAGTGTTTGATTCATACTTTGAGAAACCACTCAGAGATGTAGTGACAAAAGCAGACCCTAAATATCGTTTTGAAGCCAAGTTGAAGCTAAAAGTCATGGCAGTAACAGCAACGGAGCTGGCAGTAGAATTGGTAAGAGGAGATTTTGGTGTCTGAATGTGTCAATAAATGGAGACCTTGAAGGGCAAGAAGACATGTAAAAGAGCAGTAGGTAGTGATTAATTAAATCACCCATTGAAAATGCACTCTGAGATTCAAAATCTGAGTGATATCAAAGATTACCTGGGACATGCTAAATTTGAGAAACTAGGGAGTGATGTGAAGAAGACAAATAGAGCTTGGAGGAAAGACAGCAGTGGCTCATCCTGCAGAGAATCATGATACTCATCTATAGACTACACAGAAAAAGAGAAACCTGGGAAAAGATTGATATACTCCAATTTTAAGAAATTAATAAGAGAGGAATCAATCCAGGCAACTGAAAAACAGAAGTCTGAGTGGTGATTTTGTGATGGGAGGAAAAATAGAAAACAATAAAAGCTTGAAAGAATATCAAGTGGTTGTTACAAAGAGCATGAACCCAGCACTCAAGGCTCCCAGAGTGTTGTATTTTCCGGCTTAGAAGACAACTGGGCATATAAGACGACCCCCTACTTTTCCTTTTAAAATATAGGGTTTGAGCACCAGAAAGCTGCATACCAGCAATGACACCCAATGGCATTGCTGAATAGGATGTAGTGTTCTATTACTTAGCTCCTCTGTTGTGCCCTGAAAGATTAATCAGGACAAGCAGAGGGCTGAGTGATGCCACCTGGCAGCTGGATGGGATGCAGTGGTAAGACGGGAGTGTATCACTTGTCCCTGAAAGCTGTAATAAGTTTCAGCATATAGGGTGCTCCCCAACATTTAAGAAGTTTTCTTATGGATTAAAAAGTCGTCTTATACGCTGGAAAATATGATAGTTAATGGGCAAAGCTGGTTTCATTAGTAATGTGAAAAACTTTATTTTATTTTTTTTCATTGTTATGCAGCTGTTGTAGTTTTCTAGAGAGATAGTATCTGTTAAAATTTGGGACTCATTATTTCATTGTCATTGACTCTGGCTTAGATATTTAGTTCTGTCCTTTCTTAATAACACAATTGCACCTGAAATCCCTTCTCCACTGTCCCTCATAATTTCATGAGTCTCCCACTTCACTTTCTACTCCTCTTCACTATTTTCTGGGGTCTAGACTGTTCTTGAATATTCCCATTTAAGCCACTGCATTTCTTCATGAAATTATTCTGAATGTCACATAAATGAAATAATACTGTATTTCTTCTTCTGGCTTACTTTATTCAACACACTGTCTTCTAGTATCATCCAGGAATGTAGTAATCCATTGCAGCACAATATCTTCTATTTTGGAATTAATAGTTTGCCTAGCTTGGGTATTAGTATATTTTTAGCCAAAGAATATTGGTGGAGGGAGGTTGACAGTAGTGGTGGGATTGGACTTGAAACAGTGTATGTCTAAACCCAACTATGATTAACTTTTTAAATAACAATGGCTTAAATTTAAAACATTAAAAAAATAAATTGTGCTGATATTTTACTTGCTATATTTAAAGCTATCTTCCATGAGACTCTGTGGTAATTGTTCAGTTTCTCTTTCCTCACATGGTGTCTGTCTAGGTCCAGTTATGATGCCAACCTCCCCATAACATATTTTTATGTACTGGTTTAGGTATCTTTGATTATAATAATAGTCTCTTCTTTATTCAATAGCTAGCTAAAGGACTCATTGATAAAAGTGAATGAAATGCAACTGATATTCTAAACCACTCTAAGCTGATTCTTGAAATACTTGAAGTGTTGGTAGCCATAAGGCAGAAGATCATATGTGAAAATTGTGAATATTGTAAGTTAAGGGAAATGTATATGTGACTAGCACAGCCATCTAACTTTTAAAATTTGAATGAGCATTGTAGCTACACAGAGAAGTGAAACACATCATTTGTTTATGGTTCTGATGATATAATTAGAAGGCCAAGTTTTATGGAATATAAAGGAGAGATATTTTTGAAAATTGAAACTACCTTTTAAAGGCAAAGGAGCTATAGTGATTTTTTAAATTAATAACTGAAAAGCAAAAGGAAATATTATTTACGTAGTAGATGAGGAATCCATACCTGATTCTTAAGATTTACTTGACTAAGAAAAAGACTTACAATGGGAAGTAGGGGATAACTTTATATCTATTTTTAATATATGTTTTAATGTACATATGTACATCATATGGGAAAATGTATAACAACATATCCATTCTTATGTTATCCTAAGATAGTTTCACAAGCATTAAAAATGAAAAATCTGCATTTTATTAAGATGAATCTAAATTTCATTTTTACAAAGAGCTTTTCAGAATAGTAAGATGGCAAATTGAAGAGATTTATTCAATATTATGAACGATAATAAAATATTATAGAGGTAATACTATGAAGAAAGACTAATTTTAAATTAAACTAAAATTGAATTTAGAGGTGACTTTATACCTAGACCATTCTTTTAAGAAAAATATTCTTTTCTTCTTGCCACAATATGCTGTCTGTTAAAAATTAGATTTGGGAGAATATAACTAAAAAACTCATCCTTCTTAGGCTAATCTTGAAACATGCATATTTTCTGTTTATTTTATCTACCTAGATATTTTTATTAAAAAATAAATAGGGCATATTGTTTTTTCAACCAGTACACCATGAACAAAATTCCTTTTGTTCAATGATTTCCTACCATGTACTTTAAAAATGGTCACAATGTATTCTATTGAAAATATCAGAGACTTTATATAACTCCATGGGTTATCATGATAACATTATGGAGTGTAGAAACATTGTGCTTTATTGCTGTCTTCTAGGGAAAACAACTGAGTCAAACAGGTAGTGTAATGTTATTTAATGGAAAAAAATACTGGACTGAATTCATTGTCTTCTTTTGTCTTAAAGCAATCTCTCCTTCTATTCAGTTACCTACTCAGGAGTTTTGTTATTTAATCTCTATGGATCTCAGCTTTATTGCTTTTAAAATTTAATGGGTTTCAGTAGGAAGTTTATATCAGGGGGAGAGGGGAATGAGGACACAAGACAATGAAAGAAATATGTGGTTACTCAGGAAGGGACTAGGTGCTGAAAAGTGGAATTGGAAATTGGTAAAGTGATTGGTAAAGTGTTGGAACATTGTATGCCTAAAACATGATCATGAATGACTTTGTAATTCATGGTGACTAAAAAAAAAAAAGAAAAGTAAAAGATGATACTAGTATCTTTAAAATGAAATTTTTAGAATGTCTCACAAAATCAGTAACAGAAGACTCTACTTATGTTTATTAAATTATGCTAATTCACAATAGAATTTCTCTTTCTTATTTAACTAAAGGTGAACAGGTTTAAATAATATTTTCTTTAGTCATAACAGAGTCGTTGATTGGCCCAGAAATAATTCCCTTTATTTTATGTATTTCTTATTATATTTGATGTTATTTTGTATACTCAAAATCTGTAAATACTCATCCACATAAATATATACAATGGTATTTTGAAAAGTGACAACTTTGAATTTGACTCTACTATGGATTTGACTCTACTAAGGATTCTACTATGTAGAATTAGACACTGTCTTCAGTAGTAAAAACAAGGCAGAAGTAAGACTAAGCATATATATATATATACACATACATACATAAATGTGATTTAAAATAAATGACTTGGTGGGGCTAGACAGCACAGCCATAGGGCATTTGCCTTGCATGCAGTTGACCCAGGAGGGATCTGGTTCGATTCCTGGCATCCCATATGGTCTCCCAGCTTGCCAGGGGTGATTTTTGAGTGCAAAACCATGAGTGACCCCTGGGCACCTCTGGGGGTGACCCAACAACCAATAGATCAATCAATATAAGTTTAAAAATTATAAAAGAAATAATGACTTGAGCTTGAGCTATATAGTACAGTGGGTTGAGCATTTGCTTTGCATGCGACTAGCCCTAGTTTGATTACCAGTATCCCACGTGGTCAACCAGGCCTGCCATGAGTGATTTCTTAGTACAGAACCAGGAGTAACCCCTGAGCACTTCCAGATGTGGGCCAAAAAAAAAATCAAGTAATAGATGATGATGATGAGGAGGAGGATGACCCATTTAACAGTATATTCAAGCGATGCACGTATTTAGTTCCTAAAGAACATGGATCTTGGAGTAAAGCCTTAAATATTGTCACATTTTTAATGAAAATATAGCCAGATGTGGTGGCACAGGCCTGTAGTTCTAGCTACTTGGGAGGTTGAAACTGGAGAATAGTTTGAATCCAGGAGTTCTGGGCTGTAGTGCGCTATGCCTATTGGATGTCCACACTAAGTTCAGCATCAAGATGGTGACCAGGGCGGGAGCAGGGACCACCAGGTTGCCTAAGAAAGGGTGAATTGGCCCAGGTCGGAAAGAGAGCAGGTGAAATGAAAATATAAAGTGCAAAAAAATTAGGTAATTAGTCATAGAGCTAATAAGTAGTATCCTAGGATTCATACTGTCTCACTTCATGAAAGTATATTACTTTTGCATAATGCTAGCTTGCTTAAAAATGGTATCACTTTTAGAAAATTCTAGAGAAGGTCCCTCTAAAATACCTTCACTATCCAAACAGTTCCCTAAGCAAGAAGGAAGAGTCCTGTTTTTTGTTTTTCTTGAGGACCAGAAGTGTTCAGGGTTTACTCCTGTATCTGTGGTCAGGGATTGCTCCTGGCAGGCCTCCTGGATTTTTGAGGTACTAGGGTTCAGATACCTCAGTAAAGAGAAAAGTAGGCACCCTACAGACTATACTAAATCTCTAGACACAGAGATTTCACTTTTTGAGAATGATTTTTTTTACTCTTTTATTTTGGGGATGGGGGAGAAGATTGAGAATGATTTTTAGACAGCACTTTATATTTTATTTTATTTTTGTATTTTGGGCCATACCCATTGATGTTCAGGGGTTGCTCTGGCTATGCACTCAGAAATCATCCCTGGCTCAGGGGACCTCATGCAAGGCAAATGCCCTACCACTGTACTATCATTGTGGCCCCTAGATAGCAATTTTTAAATCTGGAAACTTACTCTTTCCAGATGCTTGTATCTTAAACACCCATACATTTTCTCTAATATCTAAATAGAGTATACAAGTAAGACAGACCATTTGTATTCACTTTTTGTGAAATCTCTTTTTTCTCATTTGGTATTCTATTATAATTTATCTTGTTGTTGGGATTATTGGCTCCAGTGATGTCTCTGGAGTTTTTAGGTGATCTGTGTTGTACCATCAATATGCTTGATACCATCTTGCTTCTGTTGCAGAATTATATTAGAGGACACAGTGGATTGGCGACCCTTTGACAAAATTGTTCTTAGCTCCTCTTCTTATGAGCCTCATGAAGCAGAAGTCCTTAATGTAAAAGAAGTCAAGGGCCACAATATTTGGATACATGAACGACTGAAATACAGGCACATTGGTAAAATTTTGATTTATTGTGCAAGGACAGTGAACAGATAAGAATGCATTTTTTCAGTCTATCTGAGGACCGTGGGTCTGATTTCCACTTGCTGGCCAATGTCGCTGTATAATAATAATCTCTATTATTTTATTGTATTATTTATTATTTTTTAAATGTAAACTATTTTTCTTTATAATGGTAAATTGAAAGATAGAATGATTAATAATCCTTTAAATATCATTGGTTACTTCCATGACCAAGTCAGAATAAACCTCACTGGAAGCTACACATTTTACAGTTTACAGTTCACATTCTGACATATTAAATCACACAATACTTAATGTCATAGTTAATATAATATAAACATTTTCTGTACTTAAAGAATCTGTCTGTCCTTCTTGATATGAATTTCATATCATATACTATCACTGCAACTACAAAAACCAAAATTAAAGAAAAATTGAAGCGAAAAGCTAAAAATCTCTTTTTCAAGAAAAAATACTGAATGTATTAGCCACGGGTTTATTTTGATAAGTACAACTAACCAAGGAAATAGAACTAATAGTAAGTAAATAGTATTATGTGTGCAGTAATAAGGCACATAAATTGTGAAATTTTCTATTCGGATAATATATTTTCATCTTTGACACTTTTGGGGCAAATGCATGTTTTCAACAAGACAATACTTGCAGCTATTTTTAAATAGCAGTTGCGAAGATGATTTCTTTTGCAAAATGTGAAGGAGGAAAAAGAAACCTTGGTCAGCAAGATACAAAATGAAAGGCTCGTGGGGTGCTATGAACAGCATTCTGCCCAGAGCTCAGGGGGCTTTTCTGGCTTCCGCTATGAGAGGGTGCTGCTGTTGATTTTGCGTCCTTGCGCCCCCCGCCCCACAGTATTGCTCCAGCATCTGGGAATCCTTATTGTTTAGAATCTATCTCAATGGACAAAGTACAGTCCAGTGCAGAAGTCGAATACTGATGCATTTAAGGGTATTTAATACTGAGCCCCTCCAAACTGACCAAGACAGCCCTCATGTCCCTATCCCAGTACCCACAGTTATTGAGGAGAAATGAATTCTTGCTCAAAGCCTCAAAGCTGATCCCAAAGAGAGACTTGGGAACTGGCTTTTCATTTCTCAACTGATGGTTGTGGAGACTGCCCGAGGAAAAGCAGATCTTAGTGTTGGGAGGACTCGGGAGGAGAAAGGTGTTTTCATTTGTCAGCCTCCATGGGCCCCAGCTGGTGATTTCAGAAACAAGGTTTTAAAGTGGTGGTTTTTGCTTTTCTTCTTCTCTTTCCTTTTCCCCAATTCCTGTTACCCCAGGAAATGTTCACTTCTTGGAGGATGGCCGTGCCATTCGCCTGGCTGCCGAAGTTGGACTTTTGACCCGAAATATACAGATCCAACCTGATCTACCTTGTAAGGGGAGAATCCTTGTGGGGTCCTTTAGGAAGTCCAGCGGTGAACAATTTTCAGGTAAATGAAATTTAAAGGTATTAAGCATTACCAATTGGAGCCTATTCAGCTGGGACAATCAGAAATTCCAACTGTGAGAATTTTCATTTATAAAACAAAACGTCCAAATTAGATAGCTCTTTTGTGCTCGAAGGAGCTATGAATTTTCTCTCCTAATCTGTGCTTAATTATCAGTCTGATGTTAAAATAATATATGAGCTCGGCACATATGCACATTTTTACCTCAAAGAAAAACATCTTCCACAGATGTGAAATTTCCTCCGCTTTGAAATTATAGATGATTTAAAGAACACTTGAGTTTTATCTTTCCTGAATTTCTATTACTCCTTCCCAGTAGCATGTTGTATCTGATGGCAGGCCTCAGCTCATACTATAAATTAATAGCACAAATTTAAATAAAAATGATTTCCCATATTCTAGATTTTTAAAGATCAATTCAATCTCTCATTTTTCTCAAGCTTTAGCTCTTTTAGAATGCTGCAAACTTATTTGATTCATATTCTCTTCATGATTAAAATTTTGTCATTATTATTATCATTATTATTGTTATTATTAATATTTTGGTTTCTGAGCCACACTTGGTTGTGTCCAAGCCACATCTACTAGTTCTGTACTCAGAAATTTTACCTAGCAGGCTCAGGGAACCATATAGGATGTTGGGGATCAAACCCAAGTTGGCCACATTCAAGGCAAATGCCCTACCCATTTAACTATTGCCCCAGCCCCTTAGTATTCTGTTTCTTAAACTCAAATGATTCTTACATATTATTGCAGCTTTGTTTCCTGGTGAGATTCATTTGGGAAAGACTATTACTATAGGTAGTTCCCTTTGAGAAAGTCACTAAAGACAAATTGAAACATAATCAAAACACTGAAAAGGCTTGGCAGAAGAATATGACTACTTCGAAATATTTTCAAGCAAAAAACACTTTTTGTTGTCACATATTTTTCTAGAATAATAAAAAAACAATATTTGAAGAGTAGGGGATAGCTTAAAATATGCTTGAAGGAAGTGATTTGCCTGTAGAAGCCCTAGATTTGATCCTAACATTGTCCCCAAACACTGAGCCTGAATTAGCCCCTGAGTACTGCTGGGTTTAGTCCCTAAAACAAAGATTAACAAAAAGTATGTTTGGGTCTTAAAACAAAATCTCAGGATCAGCTACATGCAAGACAAGCAACATATTTACAGATCAATCTCTCCAGTTTGAAACCAAGTTTCAAAATGTCAAGGTCATAAAGTTCTTTCTTCACCCATT